>CAUYSK010075690.1:0-31106 GCA_963575035.1 Avahi laniger
AGGAGGTTGTGATATAAACTATCTTAGATGTTAGTAGTAATAGTAATATCTTAGATGTTACTGCAGCTGCTCTGAGGAACAAGAAGAGGGTGTGGCAGAAGATCTAAAATTTGGCTTTTTTTGTCATTTACTATGTTTCCCCCACTTTCTTCTTTCATCACCGGTTTTGCGAATCTTTGACCTAAAAAACTAAGATTTATTCATTCAACAAGAATTTATAAAGTGCCTATTAAATATCTTGCCTGGTGTTTGTAGGATTAATGGGATGAATGTGATTTGTTCTCTGCCTTTACAGGTTGGTGAGGGAGTTAGACAAGAACATCAATGGATTTGAGGTGTTACATTCTTCAAACTCTCCTGGTGCCCGAGTGCCATAATCAAATTTGCACTTTGAAAGTCTTTCTTTGGGGTCAGCATGTAGGATGGATTTAAGTGGGTGGGACTGGAAGCAGGGAGAACCTGCAGCCATTGCAGAAGTACAAGTGAGAGATAAGTACTAGGCATTGTTTATCATGAAGTGAAATGGAAGGAATGGTTTGTAGGATTTGGATTATTTGGGTGGTGGAATATCCAATTCCCTCGTGGTGGTGCCTGACTGTGAGTGGAAGAGAACAGTGATCATTTGCAGGCGTGGGAAATGCCTGGACATTTCCTCTGAGCTTGAGGGATTCTGTGCAGTTGCGGAATAGACTTATTCAGAAATATTTTGTGGAAAGTTCTTATAGAGGGCTACAGTTGCATGTAACATTTTGGACATGGTCCTAGATGTTGCCTAAGAGAGTGTGCACAATAATACTTCCTTTCTGCCAGAGTGGATTGCCAAGGGAAATTTTGGAGATCTTCTTTTGGAATTTGAGAATTATTCTAGAAGAGAGAGAGGGAGAAAGAGAAAAGGGAGAGAGCGAGAGAGAGAGAAGGAGAGAGAGAGAAAGAGAAACATCTGCCTTGACTGGAGTAGATACAGTACATTTTTGTAGAAAATTCCTGTTTGTTCATTTCAGGCACTGGTTTCGACCACTGAACTAACTCAGGTCTATATGAAATGTACTCTAAAAATCCTTCTGTATCCTGAGAAAGCTATAAAGTCCATGACTTTTAAAATGATTTTTAAAGCTTATTGTTTTGAATGTATAATTTCGAAGGGCTGTAGGTTGTCTTTGCATCATTGGGAAGACAACAGTCACTATGAATTAATGATGCAAGCCATGTTTATCGGGGTCAGGTTTTACTCACAGATCAAATGGCTTTTGGAGACTTCTGGAACTTTGTCTGCAAATATTTGCTGGTGATTACAAAAGAGGCTTAATTGAAGTAGGCCTAACTTCACACCAGCCCTGAGTTGTAGAGTGTGGGGATCTGCTGTTTTCTATTCTGTGTGTGTGTGTGTGTGTGTGGAAAAGAGGAATGACTTTAAATTGAGCTAGGAAAGACAAAGCCAGTAAGCCTCTCTTAGTACAAGTGGCATAATAAAACAAACAGCAGAAAACTAACATCAAATCATCATAAAAAAATCTTTTGGATGGTCCTTATAGTGAAAACCTGAAAGAGCCTACCTTGGTATCATCAAACTCTTCTTTTCCTAAGAGTTTCTGTAGCAGACAAATCTGGTTCATTTTAGGGATCCTTCCAATTATGGCTAAAGGACTGAATAAGCCCTTTAAATCCTGTATTAACCTATTTATATATGTTATATTTAATTAGAAATTGCCTTTATAGTGTTTACAAAAGTGTGATCCATTATTGAATTTAAAGGTGATATTTATTGATTGCCTCAAGGCTTTTCAACTTACTTATCAGGAAACATCTTTAACAGAAGGAAAAATACTGTGGGACACATAGGGACACCAGTCTCAATGTGAAATAACTCCCTTCTACATCCAACAGATGATTTTTTTTCTTTACATTTTCAGATGAAGCAGAAAATGGTCTCCCATTGAGACACATAAGTGTAATTCTATAGATATGTATTAATAAGTTCTTGATAGGCATCATGCTAAATGTGTTCATATGTGTGATTTTATTACATCATAGTTTATCTCATGGCATCATAAAATATTAGTGATTTTTCCCCCCCAGAGACACACGATTAAAATGTGATAGAACCAAGGCTTGAAGCTTTGAACTTTGAGGTTCAAAGTTCTTTCCTGTGCTGTCTGTGGACTTCTGTTCTCACTGATATACTGCCAGAAACTCCTTGGCTGTTAGATACATAGGCTTAGTCCTGGGCAACTTCTCTACCCCACTCACCAGCACCTTAACCCTCTTCCTACTTCCAAGCTAAGTTCTGGCCTGTTCATGGAAAGTTTCCACCTTTGCCTTTAACTTCTCAGCTGTTATCTGCATCTATACCCAGTGTTGAGACAAGAACTTCCAGGATTCCCTTTAACTTTCAGAAATTTTGGTTCCAAAGATCTTCTTAATACACACACTGCTATAATGTTAAAAGGCATGCTATATAGAATCTGTTACTTCTAAGTCTGAAATATAGCTTAAATCTGTCCAATTTCCTCCATTACCGCCCTTACCCTGCACACCAAGGCACCACCTTAGAAGAGCATAGAGTCTGGACTCCTCTAGAAGGACTCTCATGCTTTGCTATTCAGAGCATGGTCGGTGGACAAGTAGCATCCACATCACCCGAAGGTTTGTTAGAAATGCAGAATCCTGTGCCCCACCTTGGATCCAGAGAATCATAATCTGCATTTGGACAAGAATGTATGTATGATTGTATCATTTCTATACTTTAAACCCTTTAATAGTTTCCTGTCTCACTTATAATAAAGCCCTAACTCTTTACAATAACCTACAAAGTCCTTCAAGATCTAATTCTTGCCTGCTTCCAGGCATACTGACTTCCTTTCAGTTCCTAAACATAGTGAGCTTGGTTCTGCCCATAAGATTTGCCCTCATTATTTCCTCTCCCCAGAACCTTCTCCTCTGGTTCTAATCCTGATCTTAGTTTTATTAGCCTCTAGTCTCAGTTTGATTGTCACATCTTGGAGAAAATTCATCTGACCACTCTCCAGTGGGTACCTCTGGTTTTTCTCTGTCACAACCATGATGATGGTTTCCTTCATATCATTTATCTCAGTTTACCATTATATTATCTATTTATTTTCCTGCCAATTGTCCATTGCTTCTGGACTCTGTAAGAGAAAAACCAATGACTGTTTTTCCAGAACTTAACACAATGAATGGCACATAGAAGGCACTCAATAAATATCTGCTGAACAAGTTAATAAACATACTACAGTTATGTTTCTTATTGAATTTTTTTCAGAAGTATATAGTTCAAGAGAAGTTATTAGTATTTGTAATTTTTACAATGATTACTAGTTCTTTGTAGTTTTACCTGACATATTCTCAGTTAGCCATCCTGATTCCAGAGGGCTTTCTAATACCTGCTTTTGTCATCACCGGGTAGTGATTTCCATGTCCAAGCTACTTGCAAATGTGAGCTAGCTCCCATTTGCCTACTGTGACCAATAAACATTGCCCTTATAGCAAATGTTCACAAATGTTCAGCCATCTCCTTAATGGAAATCAGAAAGGATTGTATACAAGTATAATTGGTTTTGCCCACAGTTGATGAGGGAGCATATTAGACAAATTCTGTGTGTATGTATGTGTGTGTGTTTTATGAGACAGTGGAGTAAAGAATGCAGGGATAATGAGCTCAAGGGCTAATGAAATATTGGGCTGTATCTGAGGGCTAACCCAGGGTCAGAAAAAGAAAAAACTCCCTTGCGATGTGTCATTGCACAATCGCATAAAGCAGATGTGTAATAGAGGCTTGTATCCTTCCCTGAAACATCTGGCATTACTCATTATGAGAAGCAGGTGCCTAGGTTGGACAAGCCACATCTCTATTCCAGGATGACACATTTCTGTTGTTTCTGGGTCACATCTGAAGTTTCTTTGGCTCCTGTCAACCTAAGCACATTAATGTTCAAAATGATAATGCAGAGAAGATTGCCGAAGAAAGAGGGTAAACAAAGTGTGATGAGGTTCTGGATTTCAGAAAACTTAGTAAGCCACCTTCTGACTGGCAGCCTGTGATTGTCCAAACGTATTGTGTATGCATTTGTCGTGACAGGTTGAAACATAACTTCCATGGAGGAGGCTTGTCTCAGAATTGAGGGTTTGTCTGTTTTTAGCCAAAGTCTTTCTTAGGTCTTAGCCAACGACGGGTCAGGCTGTCATAAAAGTTTACTGAATTGTACCTTCTCTCCTCATATAAGCCATTGTGTCTCACAAACCAAGGTCTATGAAAATGCTGGCACAAAGTTTACAAATGCATAAAACTTTGCCAGGGTACATCGTGTAAAACTCACTAAGAGAACATGGTGTAATCACCTGTCCCATCATGTCTTTTTTCCTTGCTTTACCTTAGCCTGGAGTAAAGTCATTGGTTGTTAGAGTTTCAGGATGAAAACCATATGGTTGTTCAGATCTAGGCAAACTACTTGGATTGTGATCTCTTTGAATCCCATGCAGGGTTTGTCTGGAACTTGTTATATTTGAGGTTCTAACAGTGGCAGAATTTTTCGAGGTATGTTGGCTATCTGCTTCAGAATTACCTGGCATGTTTGTGAAAAGTGTAGATTCCTGGGGCCATTCCCACAAACCTACTGAATCAATGTCTCTAATGTAAAGTTCCAAAGTCTATGTTTTCAACAAACATTGGAGAGGATCCTTATGAATGCTAAAGTTTGAGAACTTCTGTTAAAGTTAAGTATCATTTTAGTATTAATACTAGAATTGGGAGTTAAAATAGTCAGCTTTAAAAACAATGATTTCATGGGTCAGCAATAACCTTACAAACCGTTTTTGGCTTGTCTGCCATGATGCCAATGAAAATTATCCCATAGTTAGAAATGTCAGTGTGGGAGTCCTACTCAAAAGTGACTCCTTATGGGACAAAGACTTATTTTCAGGGATGCTGTATATGGTTTGGAGTGTATGCATGTGTGTCTGTATATGCACATGCATACGTAGGAGAAAGAGGAGTTAATTAGGGGGCAGCTGTGTATGAGAACTTTAGATCGCTCCTTATCTCAGGTCAAATATTTATGGAATACTAGGACTAAGAGAAATTTGTCTTCTGTTATCCTTTGTGAAATGATTTAAAGAAATTTTCTTTGTCTTTTTCTTTTGCGAAAGAAAAGATATCCACTACACCTAAGCTCTTATGTCTTCTTCTTCTTCCCCTCCTCTTCCTTCTTTTCCTTCTTCTTCTCCCTTCTTTTTTCTCCCTTCTTTCTTCTTCTTCCTTCTTCTTCAAGGTGCAAAAACCTCCATTTAAAAACCATTGAAGGTCTTTTTAGTCTTCACTGTTAGAAGTCATTTCTTAGAAACTGTTATTAAATGGTAGCGTACAAACAGAAAATACACCAACTCAATATCACCATGTACC
This sequence comes from Avahi laniger, assembly GCA_963575035.1. Taxonomy (NCBI): domain Eukaryota; kingdom Metazoa; phylum Chordata; class Mammalia; order Primates; family Indriidae; genus Avahi; species Avahi laniger. Next base: position 5,417 of record CAUYSK010075690.1, read on the forward strand.
GAGATTAAGAAGATCATGAAACAGAACTTCGTTGGCACCCCGGAAATCCCTCTTGTCCCTAATTCCAATCGCTAAATCTTCCTAAAAAAAAACATTTTTCTGATGACTAGAAGTCATTTTTATTTCTAATAAATATCTAATCACTCGACCTATATTTTCTGTAAATATGAGTTTTTTTGCAGATATTAGACTCCTCAGCGTCTTGAAGATCAATATTCTTCATCGTCAACCCTTCTGACTAAATGCTGACTTCAAAAAATCCCTTTCCTCTTGCTAATTTATGACTCTACACTTTTTCTTTCATAGAGTACAATTCTATAGGTTCAACTTCATTCATTTCCATTTCTTCCATGTTTTTCTTCTAACCTGGAATGTATTATAAAATGTCTGGATTGTGTTAGATATGAGTGCCAATTTTGGAACACAGGGCAATTACTTGAACTACATTAGTTTAAAGCAAGTGGTTGAGAATTTTTTTTCCATTTTATCCAATGGAGAAAATGAAAAAACTTGGTCAACCAACAAACCAATTGATTGGATGTGATGGATTTAATGCAATATTTTCCTGGGACTAGAGATAATACAATAGGAACGGATACTTGCTTTATTAGGGAGCCACACACAAAAGTAAATATGGAGCTGTTAGGGACTTCATATGATTGTCTATTTTCATCATAAATCATACGGATATTAACAGCAAAGAGAAAGTGTATCGTCTGTAGGATTAAAAAGAAAAACATCTCAGCAATGTGAAAAGAATACTGTACGTGGGATCTGAAACCTTGCTGTGTGACCCAAGGCAAGTCATACAACTTCACTAGGAGTTCATTTCCAGATCTGTAAAATGAAGATAATGATATTTTCTTCCCAGGGTTGTGCTGAGAAGTAAATAAGGGTACATTTTTAAGCGCCTGCAAAAATGCCTGGCACGTAGTAATTGTTCAATCAATGTGAGCTTCCCCTCTCTTTCAGGATGGCAAGATAGCATTTAATATGGGAGGCCTATTCTAGTACAAAGTAAGACAACATTATACTGTAGCATTTTCCCATACATTTTGTTTTATTTATTTATTTCTTATCCAAAACAAGTGTATGCTAATTACATAAAAATTTGGAAATAGGGCTATGCCAGAAGAATTCCCTTAGACTCATACTCTCAGAGACATCCACAGTGAATAGTGGTTTCTGCAGGCATCCCACTTACACTGTATTTTCTCAGTACCCTTCAGAATGCCCTGCACATAGTAGGTGTACTCAACATTTATGAAACTGAACCTTTTCCAAGAAGGTATGAAAATAGTTGTAAATCCTTTATGAATTTTAATTATTGGCTTAGAATGGAATCCAGCAGATGTTCTGGTCTACCTATTCTATTTTCAGCCCTCAAGGACAGATACTTGTCCTCTTAACTTCTCAAATAGCGCTAGGGCCAGAGATTACAATATCTCTTTTTATGACAGGGTAAGTCTAAGATTAGATGTTAATAAACTAAATCATTTTTAAAACTCTATTTTTATTGGATTTTCATTGCATTTTAAAATTAAACTTGAATTCTTTTCTCTCTCTCTCTCTCTCTCTCTCTCTTTCTCTCTCTCTCTCTCTCTCTTTTTTTTTTTACAAAAGGAGTGCCGTATGGTGAGAAAAATGGAATTAGAAATGCAAGAAGCCAAGTTGTAGCCCTTGCTCACGCACTTATGCGTTTCACTGCCTTGGGATCTAGGTAAGGAGTATAACTTCTGTCATCCTGGTAAAAATGGGAAATATCTTTGCTTTCTTCTTATGTGGTGCTTGTGGAGATCAATTGGGACAGTATGTGTGGCCATGTTTTTCATGCACTAAAGTGCTATAAGCTTTTCATATTGATATGGCAATAACAGGAAAATTAGTATGTGTAACATTAACATAAATATTTCTGTTGGGCTGTATTTGAATGCAATGAACAAAATTGACTTTATTCTTTGATTAGTTTACTTTATTTCACAAAGCATATCGTAATCTAGGTCCTAATCAGTCTGGATGAGTGTATTGGGACTGCGAGGTATACCTAGAAGTACAAAATCCCCAGCTGCCTAGAACTTCCGTGGACTTTCATGATCACCTCTTTACTAAACTCTAGTCTAGAAATTCAGAAAACAGGATTAGAAAACAGCAGATTATACATTTTCTAGCCCTTACCTTACCCAGAAATCAAAGGCCATTCATACCATTTTCTCTCAGTTTCTATACTTAGGTACAATGTGGTGATAATAATAACTGTTATCCAAGGCATTAAATGGGCTACTTTGCACTTGGAAAAAATAACGTTAGCAACTAAATATAGTCACTTATCCCTTAGACATGTGGTGAGACTTCTGTGTCTCTGTACAGAAAGAACATGAGTTTTGAAGTCAGAACAAACTGGTTTTAAGTCATTGCTCTATTAGGCTATGTGATTTTGTGGGTAAGTTATTATCCTCTCTGAGTCTTGGCTTCATGAGGATTAAATGGAATGCTATATACAATCTACCCAGAACAGTGCTTGGTACATTGCAGGTATTCTGTAAGAATTAGCTTCCCTTTCCTTCTTATCACAATATCAAAATGTTTGCTTATCTTAGCAGATATAAATATTTGATAATTTATAATAACACGAGAATTTATTACATTCATTTTACCTAGGTATAGTGTAAAAATCCGTGTTTTAGTTTATATAAATTAAAAAGATAAGGATTATATTTTAACAAGTGTTTTTTTTGAAATTTACTTTGCATAATGTAAAAATATATATTACGATTGGATTAATGGTTTAACTGTGAAAATGAAGCCACAGAGGGGATAGAAGAAAATATAACAGGATATTTTAATGATCTTGGGCTAAAAAACAGGCTTTCTTCATGTGACAGCAACACAAGGATCATAAAAGAAAAGTTTGTCACATTTAATTATACTAAAATTGAAGATTTCCTTATAGCAAAAAAGTATAAGACAAAGGGTAAACTCCGGAAATTTATTTACAATTCAGAAGCAAAGGCTAATATCCTTATTATGTAAAGCACTCTTACAAATCAGTAAGAAAAGATAAAACAACTTAGTGGAGTAAGCAAAGATCCTGAGAAGGATAGATGTTTAGGTAGCTCACCCTTTACATATGAAAAACTTTCCTAGTCTTGAGTCCAAGTACTGCAGCGATAGTGTAAGCCATATATACACGTGAGTGGGAAGACAGTGTCCTGTATTGACCCAGTGACATGGTAATTAGCTCTGTTGAGTTTTTTGACTGGCTGTGTATTTATGCCTATAGGTTTCCTGAAAAAAATACCATTTAAAATTTTTAGTTTTTTAGATGGATGATCTTTCTAAATACTTCTGTTTACTTTGCCTCCTTTGTCCCAGTATTACGGAAGACACACTTAAACTTTTCTTGATGACTCAGTTCATCGTTAAGAACACTGATTATGGGGTTGGATCAGCCTTGTCATCTGACGCACAGAGTAAGAGTGTTCAGGACTGATCATCTGTGGCAGATGACCTATCCCAATAGTGTCCAGGTATTATCTCTTCCTGTTCAGGCCTAGGAACCATATCTTTATGTTCTTAATCATCAAATGCACCATTCCTGGCTAATTTCCTATCTTCCACACAGAGAAAAAGGCATTAATGTTGTTATTATACACAAGGCCATGATTCTTTGGAACCTGCTTATATTGAAAAATATAGATCTTGCCTCTGCAATTCCCTGATACCGTTTATTTAATTGTGGTTACAAGATTGCTCATGACTTTGCATCATCCATATTGCCTCCCATAATTACTGGCTCCCAAAGACTCTTTAAATGTTGTTACTATGCTGCCTTGATAATGAACAGAAATGTAACCTTTACCCAGACTACACACAAAAAAAGTGAACAATTTATTTTTCACTTTGTTAAATTTACCATTTGTAATTTTATAGTGTAAACATAGAACAACATGCCTTCTGACCATGAAAAAAAAAAAAGAACACTGATTGTTGTACTCTGCTATAATGCAGTGCAATGAGGTTAAGAAGGGCTGTTTAAACCTGTTCTAGGTAGGTTCAAATTACTATACATTTTGAATTCTTAGGGAGGTATTAATGCTAGCCATAAAAGACAATCACATAAATTGAAATTACCCTTGAAAATCCCATAGGAGGTTTCCACTGTGGAGATCAACATACATTATCTCAATACTTCCAGCACAGACAGTTTTTCTTTGGCATTGAAAAAGACTACAGTTTCTATGATTGAGTTTCAGATAAGGTAGCTGGCTCACAATGTGGTATCAGGTTCAATGGAAAAAAATCTGTGTTTAAACTCTAGGGTACTCACTTTGTGTTTATACTTTATATAGATGTACTGACTATAAGCTCATACCTATCCTATAAAAATATACCTATTTTATACCCACTTTACAGGTGAGAAAATGGAGGCTTTGAAATATTAAATTTCTTGCCAAATAAGATATAGGAGTTAACATATGGGAGAGCCTGTGATTAAGTTTATGTTATGCCAAATTTCTTAGAATTATATGTAAAATAAGAGCAGAAAGGTTCTGAGTGATAATAAACTTCTCACAGAACAAAATATGCAAGTTTTAGATATGAGCTTTGGGAGTACACGTGTACTAGCTATTCAGAGGAGTGATTATTTTCTGCCTCTTATCTGCATTCTGCCTACCTGAAGTATTACCCTCTGCACATCTGTAGAGGTGATAACTAAAGCATGAGGTGCTACAGCTCATAAAGATACGTTTTAGATCACGTATGCAGCTTGCCACGTTGTATTATATAAAATACACTGTGGTTGAGCAAAGAACTAAAATAATTTCATCTTCTCCTGGGTATTTCACATTTCACGCTTCTATACTATCGTTACGTTTATGAATCTTTTATTGGGCCTTAGAGTTTGGTAATGGAGTTGAGCATATCAGGGATGGAAGCTTCCTGGGAGAAATGTCTGTAGTCAGCTGATGAGCTGAACACAATTGGCTATGCATGATGTACCTCTTACCAGGTACGCCCCAGAGAAAACCCTGAGTAAGGGAAAACAAACCCACCACAGCATGTTTACCATTTATTCATGATTGCATGGTTCTTGGCTCCCATACTTTGGAATCAAAAACGGTGATGTGAATAAGAAGAGTTTAAAGTGAGGCTCTGAGAAATGGGGAACTTGATAGGAGAGTCTCTTGTAAGTCTCTTGTAACGATCATGATCAAATTGCTTAATGTCCCTCTGTCTTTCTAAGAAGAGATTTGCTAGGGAATTATTTTACAAACCGTACCTCAAGGAATTAACTCAAATAACCAAATGTTCAAGATTTTCATGACATCTAAACTTTTTCCTGTTCTCTTCTCATTGCTCTCCGTGAGCATTCCCTGCATTATCCTTAAGACGAGTCTCTTTGGCTTTGTTTCAGGCATTTTTCTGCCCTCCCCTCTCTCCTCCTCCTCTCCCTTTTCCTTCTCTTCCTCATTACATAGCCTGCTCCACAGGGAGAAACAGCTTAAACACATTTGTAAATTACACTTTTTATCTACTTCCTTGAGCCGACAATTTTCTTCTTTTTATACTAAGCCCCTGTTACAGAACTTCCTCAATTTTTAATGTATGAGCTGCCGCAATTTACTCTATTTTTTTTAAACTTTTAGTTTGAAATTACACTATTTGCTTTGTAAATTCATGTGGTGTTGCTTAAAATGCATTAAGTGCATATGGAGGTAGATGATAAAGACTTTGCTCTCGTATCTGCCATTTGCTAGCAGGTTTTTTGGTAGGTTTCTCCATATCTATGAATCTCCTTTCCTTGTCTGTAAAAATGGGGTCATAATATTTGCTTCTCAAGCTTCCTGTTAAGATTAGGGAACATCATGCAGGTAACACCATTGCTGAAATTACTGAGCATTACATAAACCTCAGTGAATTACATGTGGCATCCTCATACTTTGTCTCATTCAATTGTTTAGATGTGAGATAAAGATCAGCCTTGAATAATTGTTACCTACCTCTCCTCTTGCTCAGCAACATGTTGCTGGCTGTTCAGTGAGCACATTGTCCCTGTACCACCAAAAGCTATGAATGCCAAGATGAAAGTCTTATTTCGTGACAAGGGAAAAGTCAATTGGCATATGTGAAAAATAATATTCATTTCGTAGACTTGTTAGAAGGTTTAAATGTGATTATTTGTAAAGTATATCGTAAGCACAGAAGAAATGCTAAATAAAAGGGCTGTACTGATTGCTCTCGAAAAACATTTTCGAAAGCATTCCAGAATCCATTCAAGATTTTGGTTAAGTCAGACCTGAGGTTCAAGATTTGAAGTAAATGAGGATCAGAGTCAGACTGAGGTGAAAACAGCTGAAGTTAACATGGACACAGGCATAATATATGTAGGGAATGATGTCAGTCACATAATTTTCATGGACAGTGATTATAAACAGCTAAGCTTATTTTAAAAATACTATACTTTCTCATTGCTTCCTATGGAGGTTAGGTAGTATAAATTAGAAGGCTTTTATTTTTCTGAGCGTGATGAGGTTTGGGGTATAATTTGGGGGTAGTTCCTGAGGTAGAGATGAAATTTTCATCAATTTAAAGGGGAAAGATATTTGAAAATCCTGGGAAAATTGTGGAAAGAAGAGAAAAGAGTTGATAAGTTTGGGAAGCCTGTGTTGAAATAGGATAGGAAGAAAATTCTGGTAGTGATTTAAAAAATAAAAGAAATATCTAATGAGAGATTTTACAGGTTTTGGTGCAATAAACAATTGAAATCCCTCTCTCCATATTCCCTACAAAATCTTTAGTAAAATCTGAACTGCTCATGAATACTTTGGTGTGGATGGTGTTATAGATTGAATTTATGTCCCCTCCAAATCGTATGTTAAACATAACTTCCAGTATGATGGTATTAGGAGGTGGGCTTTTATTTTTCCTAATTTTTTAACTTTCTTTTTTTTTTAATTTTCAGAGATAGGGTCTTGCTCTGTTGCCCAGGCTGGAGTGCAGTGGTACAATCACAGCTCACTGCAGCCTTGAACAGGTGGGACTTTTGAAGGGTGATTAGGTCATGAAGGCAGAACCCTCATGAATGAAACTAGTGCCCTTATAACAGAGACCCTGAGAGCTTCCATGTCCATTTGCCACGTGAGAACTCAGTGAAAAGGCACCATTTGTGAACCAGGAAATGGGCCCTCTCCAGACACTAAATTTGCCACTGAGAAATAAGTTTCTGTTGTTTATAAGCCATCACATCTAAGGAATTTTGTGATAGAAGCCTGAACGGACTAAGACAGATGGATTCTTTAGAAAATTATGAGACACGGAGGTACATCTGATACAGAAGTAGCACAAAGGTGGTACATTTGAGAACATCTGAGTCACGCTCTGCCTTTGCCTGTTCATTTTAGTCTGACTTATTCATTGTTCTCAGAGGCTTATATTACACAGAGCAGACATTCTCTCCATTGCTTTTTTTATATACAGATCTGAAGTCACTTTCAAGTTAAACTCTGATCCCCAGGAACCCAAATTCCACCTTAAATTGCCCCAGAACATGCATGCTGCATTGATGTGAGGCTTTAGATGTCTAGCTCAAGAGGTGAGAAGGGAAGATCATGGCGATGGTGGTAGTTATAGTAGCAATGATTCCTACTGAGTACAGAGAGAAGTGCAATATAATGGTATAATGAAAAAAGATCCAGGTAATTTTTAAGTTAGATCCATTTGAATTTAAATCAAGGATTTGTTCATTGTTTGCAGTGTGACCTTGATCAACTTACATAATTTCTCTAAAACTTAGCTGTTCTCATCTCATCCCTTTACTCATAGTGTTGAGAAAAACTCGCAGACAGGTAACAGTGGTAGGAAGGCAACAGGTCGAAAGATTTCTTTAGAAATCATCACTGCCTGTAAAAGCTAAAGATAAGTTTTCTCTTGATTTGAATGAAGTAATATTTCTCTTAGCTAGATATTTTGTAGAATACAGTTAGTTCTACAATATATCAAAAGAATGATGCACCTTGATAAATGTTTATTTACTATCTTTCATAAGAAAGTAATTTGCAATAGTCAATGAAGTCTTAAGGTATGCCAATTTTTATTTTAATAGCAAATAATCTGATAAGTTTATATATGATTTAGATATTCATACCAGCAGTTAGCATTGATTGCCTTATGTATGAAAGTCAATTTTAAAAATTATCATTATTAAACTCCTAAGAGGATAAACAACTTGTGAGTTGCTTTAGGCACAACCCTCTAGATACTAGTGAATCGAACGTCTCCAAAACTAGTTATATACATTACAAAATAGCAGTAGGAATATGTTACATGTGCAAATGTATTCTTAAGATTTTTATTATTAAATTAGTGCATCAATGTAAGGTATATTTCAAGTAGTAAGGTGTGAGAGAAGTACTGAACAATTTATTGGACAAAGAGCATGAAATAACTCATTCTGTCCAGTCAGCTTCAAATTTCCAGTGCATCTGGAGTTAGGAAACACCAACCAATTTGAAAAGAAAATAATCACAATCTCTTTGCCAATATTTTCTGTCTTAATAGAACTAAGGCTCATGGCTAACATTTTGCATTTAGCTGTTGCTAGGCAAAAATTTTAAAATTTATTTTCTATAACCTTGCTTACATAACAAACATGATAGTGTTTGAAAAATGTAATGGACGATAATAGGTGTTTTGTAGAAATGCCTTCATTTAAAAAGAATGATTGTTCCAGTGTTTAAACATTTATGGAATAACTAAGGGGATTATAGGAAAGTAACTTTCAAGCATCTCAATGCATGATACTTATTAGCTATGGGAATATATTTAAAGTTACTGTTCTTATTAAAAAGGATAATCAAAGGCTAAACACAATTAGATATCCCCTGAGCAACCAATATGCAATCCTTTGGTAAGTAATAGAGAAATTAGAAGACTTATACAATAAAGCGTCTTCTTTCTCAGTAGAATTTAAAAATTACTTTAACAGGGACTAGAGGATAATTAATAGAACCCATTGCTAAGAGTGGATTACCTGACCTAGTACTTTACAAGCATATTTATTCATCTTCAAAGCCAAGTGAAAATGCTTTTGCAACTAGGTCAAAGGGAGAAGCAGTTTTTCTTAGACTATTGTATGATCTAATATTATTTGACTTCTATATTGTAGAGTAACAGACCACAACAAAGAGATCATGTGACTTGTTTACATTTCAAAGAAACACATAAAAGACTTTATTTCATTCTGTAGAGCTGAGAATTTATTTGATTCAAGGCCTATTTTAATGGCAATAGATTTTCTGATTTTTGCTGGTCTTATCTCAAGCAATTTTTAATATATTAAAATTAAAATGATCACAGACACTAAATATAATCTTGCTATAACATTTTTGGAATTAGTTTTGTAATCCTGGTTTATTACCTATAAACTGTCATATTCACATGAACTAAGTACTATATTGATATATAACTATTTTAAGAGTTAAGCTGCAATTGGCTAGTTGATACAAAATTATATTTTATAGTGATTAAATTGAATTTCAATACTTTCAGTTTTCTTTTTATATTTTAGAGCCAATAGTTTTTTAAAAATATCTTTAATACTTTTGAAAGCCCTAGCTATTATGCTCATAGATAAATACATTTTTTAAAATACTTGATTATTTCTTTTTATCATTCCTATGTTTCACAATTGCTTTTTACTTAACATGTATGTTATTGCTGCCAACTAACTGCTTATAAAGTACAACCATATCTTTATTAAATTTGAAATAGATAGCCATTTATTAAAAAATTAACTATAATCATGATAGTTAATACCTAATGAAAGGAAAAGGAGTCAACCTCTCTCAGATCCAATGCAATTTCTATCAAAATCCCATCTGGTTATTTTTTTGGAGAAATAGAAAAATTGATCCTAAAATTTATATGGAAATGCAAGGGCCCCAGACTAGCAAAGATGATCTTGAAAAAGAAGTACAAACTTGAAGAATTCATACTTTCCAGTTGCAAAACCCACTACAGTAAGATACAGTAATCAAACCAGTGTGGTATTGACACAAGGATAAACATATAGATGAGAAGAGTAAAATTAAGAATTTAGAAATGAACCCTAACACATTCAGTCAATTGATTTTTGACAAAGAGACCAATTCAATTCAATGAAAGAAAGTATAGTCTTTTCAAAAATGGTGCTGGTACAACTGGATAACCATATGGAAAAAGATGAATTTGGATTCCTATGTAATACCATACACAAAAATGAACTTAATGTGGATTGCAAACCTAAAACTAAAATAGGAATAAATCTCTATGGTTAGGCAATGATTTCTTAGGAATGACATCAAAAATAGATGATAAAATAGAAGATCGGTAAATAGGACTTCATCCAAATTAAAGACTTTTATGCTTCAAAGGACACCATCAAGAAAGTGAAAAGAAAACCCACACAATAAGAGAAAGTATTTGGGCCAGGCGGTGGCTCATGCCTGTAATCCTAGCATTCTGGGAGGCAGAGGCGGGCGGATTGTTTGAGCTCAGGAGTTCGAGACCAGCCTGAGCAAGAGCGAGACCTCGTCTCTACTAAAAATATAGAATGAAATTATATGGACAACTAAAAATATATAGAAAAAATTAGCCTGGCATGATGGCACGTGCCTGTAGTCCCAGCTACTCAGGAGGCTGAGGCAGGAGGATTGCCTGAGCCCAGGAGTTTGAGGTTGCTGTGAGCTAGGCTGACACCACAGCACTCTAGCCCAGGCAACAGAGTGAGACTCTGTCTCAGAAAAAAAAAAAAAAAAGAGAGAAAGTATTTATCTATCCTATATCTGACAAGGAACTTGAATCTAAAATATATGAACAACTCTTAAAACTCAACAATGAAACAAGCAATTTATAAATGGGCAAATGATTTAAATAGGCAGTTCTCCGAAGAAATATAAAAACGGTGTATGAACACATGAAATGACACTCAGCATCATTAGTCATTAGCAAAATGCAAATCAAAACCACAATGAAATACTAGTTTACACCCACCGAATGGCTATCATAAAAAAGACAGACACAATTGTTAGAAAATATGTGAGAAATTGGAACTTTTGTACATTGTTGGTGGGATTATAAAATTGTAGCCGTGACCATATGACCCAATACTTGCACTCGCAGATATCTACCCAAGAGAAGTGAAAGCTTATGTTCACACAAAAATTTGTATAAATATGTTCATAGCAGGATTATTCCTAATAGCCAAAAAAGTGGAAACAACCCAAATGCTTAGCAATTGATGAGTGGAAAAACAAAATGGCATAGCCATGCAAGGGAATATTATCCCACAATAAAAAGGAACACGGACTGCTATTTGCTACAACATGGATGAACTTCAAAAACAGCATGCTAGGTAAAAGAAGCCAGTCACAAAAGACCACATATTGTATGATTTCATTTATATGAAATGTTCAGAATAAGGTAATCTACAGAGACAGAAAGTAGATTAACGGTTGCCTGGGGAGGGGAGGAGAGGTGAGGGAGGGAAATGGGGAGTGATTGCTAAAGGGTATGAAGTTTCTTTATGGAGTGATGAAAATGTTCTAAAATTAGATAATGGTGATAATTGCAGTACTCTGTAAATATACTAAAATCCATGAAATTGTATCCTTTAAACAGGTATGTAAATTATATGTCAATAAAGCTATTAAAAAATGAGGTAACCTCCAAAACACAGTAAACTAAGTGGCATATGAATATTTTTCATGATAGTTATTTATAGTCATTGTGGCAGCTGCATTTTATATTTTCTCCAGAAATAGTTTGAATTTATCCAATTTTATGATCTCTACCTTTATATTTATTATTCTTCTACCTCTCCCTATCTCTGTATCTGTATCTCTTTCTCTCTTTCTATAGTTCAGTCTATAAAATTAAAATACTATGATAAGATATGTTTTAAAATCTGGGTAATACAGCTATGTCTTCTCATCTTTTAATAAATTCCAATGGATTATTTTAGTTTAATGTGCACGAAGCTAATAAAACCAATTTCATGTTTATGTTGGATTTTAGCAAATGTTCTTAACAATTATGGATCAGAGTTGATACTGAATAGCCCCAGATGAACTGTTTTTAAGTCTTGACATTTCTTATAAATTCTAAGAAAATTTTAATTATTTTGGAAGACAGGATGAAAGACATTAGAATTATTTCACCTAAGGAAAGAAAGCTCAATGAGAATCTTCTAGTATTTGAAGGAGAGTGGCCAGTTAGTCTCCATCTACTCTGAAAAATATTCTTAATGACCAGCGAGATGAATTTTTTAATGTCTAGAAAAGAAATGACTAAAAGCAAGGATTTTAAACGCTGAAATGACTTACCAAATGTAAGGTTGGCATTTTTTTTCTCTTGTCCATAGGAAAGATGCCATGCATAGAAGCCACTGAGGGAACAATGGCTAGAGGCAGAGGATGTCCCTAGATGAAAATAGGCACTTTTTTCCACAATAGTTATATAGTGACAAAGGAATTTGGTTGCTTTTTGCTTTTTTTTCCTGTAAATATTTGTTTGGGGGGCTGGGAAAGTTGAATATGGACTAGATACTTAAATTAGTTTTGATGTATTTTACATCAGTCATTTCATGGCAACAACTTCCGGTGAAATAGATCAGTTAAATTGACAGCCTAGGCTAGGTTGGGACACAATTAGGAAGTCAATGTAGTTGTTCTTTAGCACTCCCTTTCTTTTCTGTCTTTCGTGAATTGTATCTCTTCCTGGTAGGCAGCGTGGTAGACGAGGAAAGAATTATTCCTGAAAATGAAACCCAGTTTCCCACATACAGGTTGTTCATCTGGGCCCTGCTGCTTCGTCTGTTTCTGTTTCCTCGTATTCAAGAGGAGAATCATCGGTCCTTACTTAATGAACAGGGTTTCACCATTAAATGACACAATGTACTGGAAACAGAAGAAATGTTTTCTTTCTCTTATCCTTAAGGTCTCTTCTACCATAAAGGAAAGCAGTAAACTTAAATTACCCCAAGAGATTATTGTTTTAATAAGTTACCCTTTTTCAGGAATACTTGAGTTTAAAAATAGTCTGTGTAAAATTTTAAATTACATGTTAGAAGAGAAGAAGGGAGACACTGAGGACAGAGAACATTCCAGGTTCCCTTAAGTAATATTACGGAAGTGATATTTTGGAGGTACACATCGTTCCCACATGATTCTGGTCAATTTGCTCATGGTACTTTACAAGTCATAAGCTAGTTGACTATGGATGTTTGACTTGATGGCTTTGATGTAATGGCAATTTATATGACATTTAAGACTGATGGCATACAATGAAATATTATTCAGTCTTAAAAAGGAATGAAATTATGACACATGCTACTACATGGATAAACCTCGAAGACATCATACTAAGAGAAATAAGTCAGACACAAAGAACAAATATGGCATGATTCCACTTACAAGACATATGTCAAACTCATAGACAGAAAATAGGATAGTGATTGCAGGGGCTGGGGAAGAAGGATAAATGGGGAGTTATTGTTGAATGGGTATAGGTTTTCAGTTTGGGATGCTGAAAGAGTTCTGGAGATGGGTAATGGTGATGGTTTTACAACAATGTGCACATACTTAATGTCATAAAACTCTACATTTAAAGATGGTTAAAATAGTAAATTTTATGTTATGTATATTTATCACAATAAGAAAGGTAAATAGCTAAATACAAAATAAATGATAAAATGCAAACACTGAAAAGCACACAGATTGAAGAGAATCAGGAGACAAGCTGCAGAGTAGGAAAAAATATTTGCAAAAGACATCTGATAAAGGACTGTTATCTGCAATATACAAGAACCCTTAAAACTCAACAATGAGATAACAAAAAAACCAATTTAAAAATGGGCCAAAAACCTTAATAGACACCTCACCAAAGAAGACATACAGATGGCAAACAAGTATGTGAAAAGATGCTCAACATCGTATGTCATCAAGGAAATGCAAATTAAAATACCAATGAGATACCACTGCACACCTCTTAGAGTGTCCAAAATCCAGAAAACTCACAACACTCTCCTTCATTGCTGGTGGGAAGGCAAAATGGTATAGCCATTTTGGAAGACAGTTTGGCAATTTCTTATAAAACTAAAATACTCTTACCATATGATCCATCAATCATACTCCTTGGTATTTACAAAAAGGCATCGAAAGCTTATGTCTATATAAAAACCCGCACATGATTATTTATAGCAGCTTTCTTCAAAATTGTCAAAACTTGGAAGCAACCAAAATGTCCTTTAGTAGGTAAGTAAATAAATAAACTGTGATACATCCAGACAATGGAATATTATTCAGTGCTAAAAATAAGTGAACTATCAAGCTGTGAAGAGACATGGAATAACCTTAAATGCATGTTACTAAGTGAAAGAAGCCAATCTGAAGAGACCATATACTGTAGGATTCGAACTATATGACATTTTGTGAAAGGCAAGACTATTGAGGCAGTAAAAAGATCAGTGGTGCCTGGGGGTAGAAGAAAAGGAGGGATGAATAGGCACAGCATAGAAGATTTTTAGGATAATGAAGCTATCCTGTAGGATACTATAATGGTGAATGTGTGTCATTATACAAACCCATGGAATATATAAAACCTCCCTAATGTAAACTGTGGATGAGGGGTGACAATGATATGTTAATGTGGGTTCACTGATTGTGACATATACCCTACTCTGGTGGGAAATGTTAATAATCGGGGAGTCTATGCAGATGTGGGGTTAGAATGTATATGGGAAATTTCTGTACCTCCTACTCAATTTTGTTGTGAACCTAAAACTGCTCTAAAAATAAAGACTATTTTAAAAAGTACACAGATAATAATTATGTAGCATGGTGGATTTTCACAAACTGAATTTATGTCTGTAACCAACACCCAGGCCAAGAAATAGAGCATTACCTACATACTAGAACCCTACTGTGTTCCCCTTTCCAATACTGCCTGCCTGCTATGGGCAACCACTATCCCGACTCTAACAACATAGATTTGATTTTCCTGGTTTTTGTTTTTGTTTTTACTGGATATAGTTAGGATAATACAGTATAGACTCTTTTGTAGCTGGCTTCTTTCACTCCACCATTTTGTTTGCAAGAGTTATCCGTATCATCGTATGTAGTTGAAGACTGTTTATTCTCATTGTTGTGTGGTATTTCATTGTGTGAATATCCAGCAATTTATTTATTCAGTCTACTGTTAATGGGCATGTTGGGAATGTATAGTTTGGGGCAATCATGAAGTGTGTTTCTATGAATATTGCAGTGTATGATTTTGTAGATGAATATCTGGATGTATTTCTTTTGAGTTTATACCTGACAGTAGAATGGCTAAGCCATAGGATATGCATATATTTGACTTCAGTGGATGCTGTCAAGCAGTTTAGCAACAGTGCACGTGAGTTCTGGTTGTTCCACATTCTCACTAGCGTCACCATTTTGCTATTTTTCTGTCTTTTCACTTGAGCCATTCTGGTGGGTATGTAGCCATTTTAGTCCTTACAAGTTGCTATAATAGAATACTTGAGACTGGGTAATGTATAAACAACAGAATTTATTAATCACAGTTCTGGAGGCTGGATAGCCCAAGATCAAGGTGCCAGCATTTTTGGTGTCTGGTGAGGGCACCTTCCTCATAGATGGCACTTTCTTGTTGCATCCGTACTTGGTAGAAGGGAAGACCCTTCTCTGGGCCCTCTATTACAAGGGCATTGATCCCATTTATGTGAGTGGAGCCCTCATGACTTAATCACCTCCCAAAGGTCCCACCTACTAATACCGTCACCTTGGCAATTAAGTTTCAACATACGAATTTTGGGGGGGAATGAAAATATTCAGACCATAGCCTTAGTGATAGCAACTCATATCATTTTTGAAATGACTTCTCACTTGTCTCTGTCACAAATATCTAGTTGTCTCTGCTTTTGATTAGGTTGATGTTCAGATTTTTTAAAAACTCCCTTTCTTCTTTTAACCCATACCTAAATTCTCTTTCACATCATTTATTCATAAATAAAACAATGAGTTTTCATTCCGGGTTTGACTTTTGTTTTCCTGGCAGACACTTCAAAAGGCAAATGGTAGCATCAAGATTTCAGTATTGCAGTATGAATAAATTAACAGCTGTCTCTGCAGAGTGAAAAATCTAGCTTAATGCTTTTGAAATATTTTGACAACTATTTTTCTTATGTAAGTAATTTGGATAGTCTATTTTTATGGAGAAGGAAAATCAAAATAGTTTGGGATCTTAAATGGGTAATATTACGCTGACTAGTAAAAAAGCTAATTATTCATCCAGTAGAATCCAGTATGTGTAGAAAAATCAGGCCCTGCAAACTAGCAGCTAAATAGGAGTGACAGTAAATCTTACTAATTCAGATTAATTAAGAGACAGTCATATAAGTGTTAAATTTGAATTTGATTACAATTTACTTTTATATCTTCCAAGTATATACTTATACAGTTGGTAAGTAAAGTAATTGTCAGAGGTCATTTAGGAATTTGGTCTAGTAAATGGATAAGAAGAATACATAATACATTAATTATTTAAAGATTGATTAATATAAGGTAATCGAAAATTTATTTTTTTAGTCTGTCAAACCTTGCAGTATTATGTATATTAGCAATTTGCTTAATATATCATTACCCAGGGTATATTATGCTAATTACTTCAGGGATTTCTAGTATTAAAATGAAATGCATCAAAACAAAATTGACTATCAAATTATATATAGGTCAATAACACGTGTATGTAAGTTTCTACAAATCAGTTACATCATTATGTTTTACAATAACTGCCAAATAGGATTATATCATTAATAATGTATTTCTAAATACTCAAGCGTGTTACAAGATTCATTGACAGTTCTGTCAGTCTTGATGTTTCTATACTCAGCTATCACTCAGTTTAAAGGTTGAAGATGTATTTTTATGTTCACACTAAAATTCAACCCCAGGCCTATATCATTCTAGGATGGCTGAATCTCTCTGATTCTGAAATAAGAACCATCATGAGCCTTCTTATTTAGCTATCCTTGAGGGACATATAAGGAGGCCCTTAAGATAATTAATTACATGATGGCAATTAATTAGATGTTGGCAATCCCTATACTAGGATTAGTAGGGATTGCCAACAGAATATAATACTTAGTTGATAGTTCAAAAGGCTTATGTGCCAGATGAAAGATTATATTTTATAATTTTCACATGTGCAAGTAGAAGCCCATATTCCTTGCCATTTCATCCACCACAAACTTCCAGAAGTGTTCTTCAAATGCTATTTTCATTTGTTGTAGTAAGGCCATTCTTGTCATTCTTTACTCTAATTTTTGAAGACTCCACACTTATCCCTACCATGATTTTGGGAGATCCCTTTTTGTTTCATTCTCTGTTGATTTTCCAACTTTCATATATTATCCATTGGCTTACATTATACTTGAATAATGTCATTTCTCTTTCTTGGCAGACATGGTATGCTAGAATATAATCTCCACGGGGGTAAGGATTTGCATCTATTGAACATTGCTGGATCTCCAGTGTCCAGAATCATGCCTAACATATGATAAGTGCATGTGTAACATTTCTAGGTAGCATTGATAAAAGGAATACATTAATTTTACCTAAAACTTCCAGATTATCACAGAATAAAGAGCCTCATGGACTCCTCTCCTAGCTGGAAATGTACACATTTGGCAGCTCAAATTTTTCACTACTTTGTACATGTCTTTAAATGACTGAAAAAGTGCCACGAGCATTGATTTTTGGTGTTATAAATAGATTTTAATAAGTAAGCAAATTTGCAAATATGGACCTTGCAGGTGGTGAGGATCAGCTGTATGTCTGGATCTCGCCCTTTCGTTTCCATTGTTTATTTCAGATGTTCATCATTTCCCACCTGGATTATTATAGTCTTTGCCTATTAACATTGCCTCAGGTCTCTCTTCAATTCCTCCTTCCACTGTTTTTTCGAACTTATAATTCATCTTGTCATACCATTACTATTCAGTGTTTACCAAAAACTGTCTTGTTATTTTATACCTGTGTATACCTATGCCTTTAAACATTTTTCACTCTCTTGGTAATAATCTCATCCCTCTTCAGTGCTGGATAAAGGTAGGCTTCAAATGTCACCTCCTCTTAATAGTCATCTGAATCTTCATTGGGCAGGTAAGTAGTTGTCTTCTCACCTTGCTTCCATAGATTATTGGAATATACCTGGACTATACAGTTTTCTTAGACCTCCCCATATACTATACCCTCTTTTATGACAGGAGCCATAGCTTATTTATATAATTTCTTCACTCATATCCAACTACTCATTACATTTTGTAAATTCAGCCTCCAAAATATCCGCTAGTAACAAACTCAGCATGTGACTTTTTTGTTAGCCTTACAATAGATGCTTGTTAAATAATCAGATGAATGCATACATAAATGATTGATCTTTGGTCAATTTATAAGGGAGATTTTTGATTAGAACATATTTTTTATTAAGAGCTCGTAAGGGATAATAAAATGATAGTCTGGAGCTATCTAGGTATTTAAAGCATATAAAATTGAAGTATAGAAGCATTTGCTAGCATGTATCTCTAGTATGATATTTATTCATGATTACATTGCATTTCTTGTGGAACGGAAACAGGATGACAGCCATTTTGAAATTCACTCCGAGCTGGTATCACTTGTGTTAAATTGGTGTGGATCAATTACCAGTGATATTTTTTTACTAATAGGAGAGTTTTCGGGAAACAATGAGAGAAGAGATGTATTAAGATTCTGAAGAATATTGAGTTATACATACTATTTTATATTTAGTTTCCCTGGGGGGAAATAATAAACAGAATATGATAATATCAAGAGCAGTTCAGTGAAATAGTCTGTACTGATAGTGTGAAAAACTTGATTTTATTTATTTTTCCTTGGTAAGTAATAACATTTGAAATCATGGACATCTTTTGCTGTGATCTATCTTCACATCCTAGAAAAGCCATTTATATGCTGATGAATTTAATACCTTTACCCTCATTTTTAGATGAACATCATTGGGTTACTTGAATGTTAGCAAGAAAAATTAAACTTCTGAAATGCTTCATTCAGGAATAGAAATTGGGTGTTTTATTATATTTCCCTCTAATGGATGAAAAACTAGAAAGGATGCATTTTTATCTGTAGAAATCTTGTCTTTTATGTCTAGAATGTGTTTTACTATTGCTTGGAAGCTTTAATAAAGCTTTTATCTCTCCCTGTGTTCATAAGTGCTTGTGTATAAGTATCTGTAACAAGATAAACAGCCCACAAGGCTTATGTATGTATGTGTATCTATTAATTTCTTTTTCCTTCTGGGATTGGGATTTACAATCAAATACTCAGAAGGAGAAGTGGAACTGTACAGTATAATGGAAAGAGCTTTTGCTCTTGACCTTGGCTCTAGTTTTACCTCTGCTTTTACCAGTAAAACCATGTTGTTTAGAGTAAGCCACTTAATACCTCTGAGCCTTATTTTTCTCATCTGTGTAAATGATTCAATTGGAAAGTATAATTTCTAAGATGATACTTGTTTTAAAATTCTTTGATGAAAGTAAAATTTAGTTGCTACAGGATGTTGAAAGAAAGATTTATTCCAAGCATAGAGAAGGTATTGAATATGTTGAGTGCATATTTGTTAAAGGAAGAAATCTTCTGTGATGGTTAATTTTATGTATCAAGTTTACTGGGCCACATGGGCCCAGACATTTGTCAAACATTATTCTGGGTATGTAATGAAGGTATAGATTGGATTAACATTTGAATGAATACTAAATAGAGCAGGTTGCCCTGCTTAATGCGGGTGGGCCTTATCTAAACAATTGAAGACCTGAATAGAACAAAAAGGCTAAGTAAGAGGGAACTCCCTCCTGCTGACTGCTTAAGCTAGAACATCCGTCTTTTCTGACCTTTGAACTTGGACTGAAACATTGTCTCTTCTGGTGTCTTCAGCCTGCTGGCTTTTAGGCTGAAACTTACATGATCAACTCTCCTGGTTCTCAGGCCTTTGGACTTGAACCAGAGCTACACATCTGCTCTCCCATGTCTTCAGCTTGCCAGCTGCAAACGTTGGGACTTCTCAGTCTTCACAATTGTATGATCCAATTCCTTATAATCTCTTTCTATATATCTATTTATATGTGTTTATCTCTCTGTCTCCTAATGATTCTGTTTCTCTGGAAAATCTTGACTAATACATCCTGTATACATTCTTAATTTCTCCTTCTCCATCTGTATTCAATTAATCACTAAGCTTTGTAAATTCAGCTTCCAAAATACCAGGAATCTTTTCAAGCTAGTTTATACTGAATTAAAGCTATTGTTAATTTTTAAAAATAATGCACAAAGTATCTTCTTTTGTTCAATTTCTCTTCTCACAGACCTGCGTAACAAGTGCGCCAAAAAAAAATTTTTTTAAAATATATTCTATTTCAACTATGTAGCTTTTTATCTAGATGAGTTTTTGGATTTTTTCATGGCATGTACTCTAATGAAGCTAAGACATAGGGCTACCCTACAGATTATTTACTTTACTTTTAAAAAATACAAGAGATTCATTTTGGATTTAAAATAAAAGGAAATTGGGGAGGAAATAGTGAGTCATCCAAACTATTGCTGTCAGGGTATGTAAAATATGAGCATCATGAAAATATGTTAATAATGGGGATGTGCTCTAGAATTATAACTCCTCTTTTCGACAATACAATTCATCAAGCAGACAATGTACTAAGTATTGGGGAAAGAAAGATGAAATATATGTGGTTCTTGTCCTTAAAGAGTTAAGAGTGGGTGAGAAACAGGTATCTATGATATTATAGGGAAGAATCTGAGTCCTATAACTGGAGTTGGTTTCCTCCACTGTTAAATGGGATACTAATAATAAGTGCTCCATGCAGTTATTAGGTTTATGTTAAATGACATTGTGTTAGCTTATGTCCCAAATCTTTGTGACTTACTAAAGCCAATTTGTATTTCTTTTCTTGTTACATGAAGGCTGCAGATCATCTGCAGTTTTGTTCAGTTCGATTGGCCTCTGCAGAGCTCCATGTGTCTTCTCATTCTGGGAGTCATGTTAAAGGCGCATGTTGGGACATCCTATTCTCATGTTGAAGAGAGGACTAACGGAGACAAAGACAGTCTATGTGAGGGAATTTAAATCTCCTTCAGAGAGAGGGTACATCCGGTCTACTCAGATTTCATTGGCCAAATCAAGGCACATGGCCAAGCCCAAAAAATCAATGGACAGGGAAGGATACTCTGTCTTCTAGGAGTTTGGTACAAGTGAGAAGAAAACAAATATCTGTGAACAAATAACGTAGTCTACCACAAGACATCATGCATGGAAAGCACATAAAGCACAGAGTACATGTACAATGTTTGGTAATTGAACAATAAGAACAATAATAATGATAATGGCTACATTATACAGAAACATATAATGGAGTAATTCATTCCACCAGGGGGTTCTAGGACAGCATTACAGAGGAGGAGATATTGGGCCAGTAATTCAAGGGAGAAAGAGGGTAAGGGTATTCCAGGTGGAAAGAATATAATGAACCAGCAGTGACATAGAAGAGGATTAAGGTAGAGCCTAAGGAGGTATGGAGTCTCTGTCCCTTATTGGAAGGAAATCTGATGTCTATCCACTTACAATATTTATGATGATTTCAGCTGAAAGTGACAGAATATTTAATTTAAAAAGCTTAAATAACAAAACAAACAAATGCATTGTGTCACTAAGTAAGAAATCTGAAGGTGAGGAATTTTAAGATTCATTCAATATTATGAGGATGTCTTGATAGACCTAGGGTTCTGCCTTTCCATCCTGCCATGCTTGGCTTGATGATTTTTGTCCTCAGGTCTCTCCTCGTGTGATCACAAGGTGGCTTTTGCAGCTCCAGGTATCATGTTCTCACTCAACAGCATCCAAATGCAGGATGGCAGTTTATCCTTTTGTATCTCTTTTTATGAGGCCAAGAAACACTGTTCAGAAGCCCCTTTTAGAGACTAATTCTTATGTCTCATTGGCTAGAACTAGTTCAGATGTACACTCCCAAATAATCACTCACTATAAGAAATGGAATTGCCAGTAATGAGTCTAGGGAAGTTCTCACCCTCTCTGAAAACATTTCTCCAGGCGAGAATTAAAAGCAGGATTCTCTTACGAAAAAAGAAAGTAATGGCTGTTAGGCCACCAATAGTTTCTGCCATGTGCAGATATAAAACTGTGTTTTCTATTCAATATTAAATGTTTGGGATGGATGATTGTCTTAGTGAATATTGTCTTGACTTTAGTAATTTATATAAATTTTCACCTTTGAATAACTTCTGGCACTAAATTATTGTTGATAATTGAAAAGAAAAACCATTCAAGTGTGGGGCCAACAGATTCTATTGCAGACCATCTGTATGTGTTGGTAGTGTGGAGTTACGATATTGGGTCCAGGGACATTGTGTGGTTTTACCTTTACCTACAAAATTCCCTTGAGGTCTGGCAAGGATACGATCTGGTTTATATTATAAACTGAAAGTGGACTTTAATGGGAAAATGATATGGCACCTGCCCCTATTTCCTAATAACCATACAGAATAAATTTCTTACCCTGTTTTTTTTTCCTTTATTGATGGACTGTGGCAAACTTCATCAATATTGACAAAGTAATAATTTCCTTTAAAATAATCCCTTAATTTTACATAAAGAAGATGAACCCAGTATCCTCCCTTGAAATGTACTCATGTTTGTGCCATTACAGAGGCCAAGTTGAACGTTTGATCAGTTTGTAGTTTTCTCGAATGGGATGGTGATTCCCAAGGGTAACTTTGCAGTGAACATTAAATGCTGAGAAGATGACATGAGTCAACACATACACTCATACCCTGTATTAGGATTTAAAAAAAATTCAAGCTCAATTTATCCTCAATGAAAAAAATGAAGTCCCTGGAGCAAAAGGTAGAAATGCAACTATTTTTCTCTCTCCATCATATTCTAATACTCCGACAGTGTGGTACTATGACTCATTGGGTTAATCCCTTCTGTTTATGACACATTTCAATGCCCACACATTTTTAGTTCTCATGACTTTCTTTTGTTCATACATTTGAGTCAATTATGTTAGCTATTCATCAGTGTATTAGAAAAGTCTACCATTTTATACTTCAGTGTCTCTCATTAAAAGCTTTTTGGCCCCCCACCTTGACTGCCTGATGGAATTTAAATCACAAAGTGGAGCAGAAGGCAAGAAATCAGGATGCATAGGTTTTATGGGAAAGATTAATCATCAGAGAAGATCTGAAAAAAAAGTATGAAAATAATGAAGACAAAGAGATTAAAAATGGCTGTTTTGGTGGGTAGATCCTTAGAGAAGGCCTTGGTGACCATGGAGATACAATGGAGAAAAAGCAACAAGGCTTTACCCAAAACAGAATTTGCTGGGCAGATTTTGCCCAGTTTGAATTAGTAATTTTAATTTTTAAAACATTGACCAAATAAAGCTTTTTCCTAAACATGCGTATTAGGATTTATGGCCCATCTCTTAATATTTCCTGCTGAAAGAAAACAAACTAACAAAAGAAGAACGGACCCAAAAGTTTTGGACTTCATTTCAACAATTTACCAGCATATTCTCATTGTATTTTCTCAAAATGCCATGAATGGAACATGTTTAAAGTAGATGGAAGATTCTCTAGGAGGGAAGCTCCACCAAGAACCAAGCGCTGTGCTATGCAGCTTCCATTCGTCATCTCATGTAATTTCCCCCCAATTCTGAGAAGTGTGCTTATTCTCATTTTACATAATGAGCTTAACCTCGCAGAGTTCAAGTAATTTACCCACAATTTTCAAATGTGAGAAGTAGATTTAAAACTGCTTTTCTCTCACTCCACAGCCTGTCCTAATTATTCTTTACCACTTTTTTAAAAGGGTTAGATTAAAATTAAACAAAAAAGGTTCAGAGAGCATTAGAATCAACCTATTGAACCTCTGTATAAACACATCAATTTAATATGCTCACTAATTTAAGAAAAGCTATGTTTTTGCTTTCTTTAATTATTATAACTTTGTTATTCTTGCTTTCTTCTTGTTTGATTCTACTCAGAAGCAGAAACTGTTATGTAGCATTAACTTAGGGGTTTACATTTTGGTTTTTAATCAGCGTAGCCTTATTGTGTACTATTTGTGGGAGGGCAAATTGGCACAACCTTAATGGGATAAGTTAGCAATATATATTATATGACTTTAAAATGTTTATATCCTTCATAATTCTCCTATGTGTTTGGTCTAAAGAAATAATCTGATATACTCTCAAAATTGTGTCAAAGATGCATATTGCAACATTACCACAATTGACAACAATTTAAATGGCCAACAATGAGTTATTGATTGAATGACCTGCAGTATAATTATGATGTGATTCTATGTAGCCATTAAAGTTCACATTTTAAAAGAGTAATAATTTGGGCAAGTGTTTAAGACTACTGAAATGAAAGATTAGCTTACAAAAAACTAAGTGTATGGTATAATTTCAACTTTATTTGCATTTATATAAATATATCTATGAAAATGTAATGAATATACATTTTAAAAGGTTAGCTTACGATTATCTCAGTATAAATATTATGGAAGATTTTAATTTTTCCTCAATTTTTTTCCCAAAGTTTATACAATAAACATAGGTTGCTTTGTGGCCTAAATAAGAAGTAAAAAATATTGAGATTTTGACTGGTAAATTAAAAAAAAATTCTGTCCAACTTAAAAATCAAAAAATGAATCATAAAAGAAATTGAATCCTTGGGCATTTTTCAGCTCAACTTTTCCAACCTGTTTTTAGTTTAGACTAGATGTTTTAATATGCATATTCTTATGATGTTTTTTAGCTCAATTGTTTTGTCCATAACTTGTGTCAGATTTTCAAATAAACCGTGAAGGAAACTCCCTCATCCCTTAGAAACCTTTGAAGGAAGCTGCTTCACATAAAGACAGCAGGGGGAAATGAGCCAAAGATATATATCTCTAAGGAATCTCAAACTCTAAATTAGAAAAAACTTTTAAGAAAACATAAAAATTCTAGGTCTCTGTCTGCTGATTGTTATGCTGTGCTTTTTGATTACGTATCAGGCTTTCTTTTCCCCCTGTGTTATTATTCCTAGAACTGTGAAACATCTTATAATTGATGGGTACATTTCATATAATAGTATTTCAGTCCCCCCAAAACACTGTTTTAAAAAATTAGAAAATATTTTAGATATGCAAAAATTATGTACCTACAGTTAGACTACTTGTATACCACCAACTAGAATTTTTTTTATTTCAGCATATTCCTGGGGTACAAATGTTTAGGTTACATATGTTGCCTTTGCCCCACCCAAGTCAGAGTTTCAAGTGTGTCCATCTAAAAAATATATATATAAAATCTCGAGACAGCTACAAGTCCATCTTTTTTTTTTTTGAGACAGAGTCTCACTGTATTGCCTGGGCTAGAGTGCTGTGGCGTCAGCCTAGCTCACAGCAACCTCAAACTCCTGGGCTCAAGCAATCCTTCTGCCTCAGCCTCCCGAGTAGCTGAGACTACAGGCATGCACCACCATGCCCGGCTAATTTTTTCTATATATTTTTAGTTGTCCGATTAATTTCTTTC
>CAUYSK010075691.1:0-22574 GCA_963575035.1 Avahi laniger
TTTTCCTGATTTGTGTGTCCCCCGCTGAATCTGCACCGATTCCCCTCGCTGTTTTTGTGGGAGAGCGCTCCGATTGTGTGTAGCAGACCGGGATCTACGTCTCCCTCTCTGGAAGCAGGGATCCGAGAGGCTACCCTAACTCCGCCATTTTTCCCCCTCAACTTGTGCTCTTTTAATTCAAATAAACAGAACATAAAAAAAAAAAAACTCCTACAAAAAGTTTAGATAGGTGATAGGAGAAACTTCAAAAGAGAATATTAATGATTAACACTCACCTAATATTGCATTAACACTAGGCTAATAGGAACGTTACATTTATTTTGATCTTCTAACCAAATCAATAGTAACCTTTCCATTTCAATAATCAATCCACTACTCTCTTCCGTAATAATTGATGCTTTCATCGAGCACTGCCTTTCATACGTTCCATTATTCTCACTTTATCCTTTATGATTGTCTTGATAGTCGAAAGACGGAAGCCTAATGCTTTCCCAACGAATGATATTGCCTGGCTTTATTTGAACACTTCATTATTTCTACTTTCATTTCCACTGTAATCACCTTTCTCCTCACTGTGGGCTCACCTAGACTTGGTGTGAACTCTGGCGTTGGAGGCACAGTCATAAGGGTAAACATATACTCACAAAATCAAATTAAAAAGTTAAGACAAAAGTGATGTTGTGGGTAAGAGACTGTATGAACAATGAGACCAGCCACTGGCATAAAGATGCCTTGTTAACAAACCACTATGCCATGTGGGTTTTTTTACATGTGCAGAAGAAACTAGTTCTCAAATTATTAATTTAATCATTTAATTATAAATTATCCTTATGGGGAGCCTTGGGAGCCTATTTGTAAGTACAGAATTTTGAATATAAAATATTCCTTAAATATTACTGTGGGTCTTACAGAAGCATTGAACAATAGAAGGGCCGATATTCTAGAGAGGAAAGAAGGATAAGTGGTGAAATAATGTTCTGAAGTTACTTTTCCTGGGAGGGATTTACTGATTCTGGGATAGGACAGGCAGTTTCTCTAAAGAAGGATAGAGTTTTGGTAGTATGGTTTTGTTGAATAAACTAATAAATTAAGTTTAAAGTTTTTAAACTGAGGGGTGATGTGCTAGAATAAATACACCAGGAAATGAGTTATAATTCTTGAAAGGCTGAGACTTATAAAGAGGTGTGTACGAAACATAGACTTAGCTTAGTAGAACTGCAGTCCAGCAGAGGATCGATTCAGTCTCTGATTGTATTAAATTAAATATAAACCAGCATTTCTGCCTGACAGATGACAGTGCAAATCCTTTCTGAAAAAGTATCACTAGTTGGATCCTCGATTTTTTTTTTAATATATAAAGCTCGTTCTTTGTTTTCAATCAAAACTCACCAGGCCTGCCAAAACACAGGATGACACAGCTTAAATAAGAACTGATGACAGAGGTAGACCTATTGGTGCTGCAGACATTGGCATAAGCATGTAAAGACTTTATGTAACTTTGATGAACACAGTCAACATAACAGGAAAATTTGGAAAATATTGACAAAAAATATTTCACTAGAGAATGAGAATTTAGAAAAAAATAGTGGAAACAAGTCTCTAAAACTGAAAAATATAGAACTGAAGATCTAAATATGTGAAGTTAAAAGAGTAACAGAATTAGTAAACTAGAATCAGGTTACCAGAAATATCTAAACTCGATGAGATAAAAAAGAACAGAACGTAGAGCATGTTTTTTGCAATGTTTAAAAAAACTAGAAGTTTGGGCAGTTTTTCCAGAAAATGCTAGTAAAGGCAGAATTTGAATCTAAACAATTAGAATTTCTATAATTATCTCAATTTACATAAGGATTATAAAACTTTGGAAGATTCATCATTTTCCAAATCATAGAATAAAAATTTCTAAAATTTAAAATGAATACACTAATAATGAGATTAACTTTTTAAAACAAATGTATTCAATCTGTCATCACTAATATACATAATATTTTAATAAATCATATGTATAATTTAATGTTAATATGCCCTCTTCAAAACTATACTAGTTTTTAAAAAATATTTTATATTACTTTATGCATATGAAAATTACTTATAGTACCATTTGCAAATTAAGTGTACTTTATTATAAAAATACACTGTCATTAATTAATATGAGAATATATATACTAACTGATATTACTGCCAGGGACAGTAATATTGAGGCAATTATAGAATGCATTAGTGATAAAAATTGTAGCTGATAAGAGCCAACATATATTGGCTACAAAGGGAAATGATTGTAAAAGTGATTTTTCTCATTAAAATTAATGAAGTAATTAAGGAGTATCAATTATGATGCCAAAAAATCCCTTTTACAATTATTTACTTCTATAACCAACATATTTTTATAGAAAAATGTGTAAAATGGAAAAGTTGCAGATATGGAGGAGGGACAACAGCAAGATGGTGAAATGGGACTTTCCAGTTCTCACTCCCTCACAGAAACATCAATTTGCATAAATATCTATATGTAAAAATATCTTCATGAAAGCTAAGGAATTCGGATGAGAGATTTATAGCACCTGGGATATAGCATAGAAATTTTTAAAAAGACACAGTGAAGAGAGTAGAAAGGACAGTTTCACATTTCCCATGTCATCCCTCCCTCCAGCTCAGGCAGCACAGCAGGGAGAGAGACCAACCATCTGGGGAAGCGTAATCGGGTGAGACCACAGACCCAGAACCAAGGCTGCCCCATGGAAACCTGCTGCCAGGCCAGCCTCAGAGCTAGGCCAGCACCCACGGCTCTAAGCTCCAGAGGACTCGATCAGACTCCAGCTCTACCCCAGGCACCAAGCTACGTCCAGTGGCCTCACGCTTCAGGCCCACTTCCGCTCCAGGCCAGTCCCTGAAGACTTGGGCTCCAGGCCCCTGTCTAGAAGAAACCTGTCTAAAGTTTAGTTGAGTTGAGGGGAATTTTAAAGCTGTGTTGGTCACAGCCTTTGCTAAAATCTCCTCCAGTGGGATAGCTTTTTTGCCCTCTGCCCCTTATTCATTTCCTGGTTTTAACCTTCCCAGTCTATTTCCTGGAAGCCATATTTCTTGATAACTTTGTGTCTTCCCTTTAAATGACATAGGAAAGCTGGCGGGATAAAGGGGATGACTGCACGTTTTCAGCTGAAGCAAAGTCATTTTGGTGAACAGTAAGCCCTTCTTATGGAGGACAGGAGTTTCACGGTGGGTACCCGTTTCTATACCCTGCCAGAGCTAGGGGGAATCTCCCTTAGATCCTTGCTTTGAGATCTTGCCATGGTTCTTGGAAGTAAATCCTACAAAAGTTTGGGGCTCCCCTAAGGCTGTGGCTCCAGAGGTTTCTGAATTTCTTAGTTCACACTGAGCCTCCTGTATCTTGTCACAAATGCTGTTTAAGTGTTCCTATCATTTTGTGACTCTTGCGGTTTCTGCTCCAAGTAATCAGATCTTAGTCTCCATATCTCACTGGACGTACCGTCCCTCTGGATTTCAAGGTGGTAATTTGCTCTATGTTCTGTTCTCTGATGGGTCCAAAAAGTCATTAATTTTTGGTTGTTCAGCTTTTCCTATTCTAATAAGAGTTATAACTTCTAAGCTACTTACATGTCTAAGAGAAAAACCAGAAGCCATATAATATTTTTCTGATTATAAAATTCATTCTCATTGAATATAATTTACAAAATACAGGAAAAAATAATAATTTATTGAATTAACTTTAAGATGAAACAAACTAACAAAAATCTGGAATGAATTTCTATTGGAATTAAAATGAAATTCAAATATTTGATGATCTCTTAAAGCCATTATATTAGCTGCTATAAAGAAATGAGGCTGGGTAATTTACAAAGGAAAGTGGTTTATTTGGCTCATATTTCTGCAACCTATATAAAAAACATGGCACCAGCATCTGCTTCTGGTGAGGGCTTCAGGGAACTTCCAATCAAGTGGAAGTTGAAGGGGGACTAGGCCTGTCACATGGAGAGAGTGGGAATGAGATATGGAGGAGGTGGTTCCAGGCTCTTTTAAACAACCCCTGAACTAATGAAGCAAGAACTCACTCTGTTGCAGGGAGGGCACCAAGCCATTCATGAGAGATCTGTCCCCATGACCCTAACACCTCCCACCAGGCCCCACATTCAACACTGGAGATCAAATTTCAGCATCAGATTTGGAGGGGCCAAATATCCAAACCATATCAGCCACGTATGGCTCAACCATATCCTGTTTTACTCCTTCCCTAATCAGCATACTACAACCATATCAGTCACAAAGCCTTTGGGAATGTTATTTCCTATGGCTAAAATGCCTTCTCTTATTTCTTACATGCCTTTCTTATATTTGTCCTTTAGATCTCATTGTAAACAGTTTTACTTAGAGACAAGTTATTTCCTTAATCATTTTATCTCAGATAAACTCCCACATAAATTGTTACATATCCTGAACCATAATTAACTTTCTTAATGTTACCTGCCACATCTGCCTTTTGGCCTTGTTTTACCAGAAGCTCTATCAGAACACAGGATCGCTGAAGGCAGAGACCGTATTTTTTCACAATCCTCCCTATACCCTGTGTGACACATAGTGGGTTATTAATTAATCTTTCCTCAAGCATGATTCAAACAGATTATTCTTAATGCCAATAATTAAAATAGTCAAATGAAAAGTGAGCTTGAAATACAATTGATGACCATAAACTCTGAAGCCTTCATTTCAATAAGTGCTGCTTCATAATGTTTATGTTAGTGGACAAGGTATTTTTCCTCTCTTTCGTATGTTTCCTCATCTGTAAAATAAAGCTAATAATCGTGTCTACTTTATAGGATTTCAGTGAAATAAAATAAATAAATTAAAACCTTAGAACAGTCTCTAGTACATCAATGCTTCATAAAAATTAGTGATTATTAATTTCATAAAAAAATTAAACGTGAATAATGATTGCCAAAGGAAAATAGACTTAAGATAGTCTGTGCTATTTTATAACATTTCTTTCAAGTGTTGTAAGCGTGAGGAAAGCATAATCAAACGCATTTCCATAAGCAGCCCACAACTTCTGTAGCATAGTTAATAGCCTACCGCTTTATTTTACAGAGTTGAAGTCAAAGACATAATAAGGGTAATTATCTTTCACAAGGTCAAAAAATATAGTTTTGAGGATATGGTTTGTTTGAGATGAACTGATCCACTTAAGAAAATTCATGTTTATATTGCATTTAGTGTTCATTATAATTCCATTTAGTGTTAATACTGTATGGATAAACAGCTTGTAGATAAACTCATAACATTTCAAAGGGCCTTAGAAAATGTGCCTTATGTTACAGAATGAGACCTAAGGAAAGAAAAAAAAAAGATAACTTTTGAGAAGCCATAATGTAGCAATCTTGAATTGCCATTCATAGCACTCCTCTCCTTTGCCCACCTAATACTATAGTGGCAGGTGCAAATTTCCAAGGTCACTTGGCGAAGTGTTGGCATTTTGTATTTGTGGTTTTGTGTGTTCACATTCCGTATTTTTTCTACAGCATTCTATTGAATCAAGGTTATTTCAATCATTATCATATTCTTTGTTAATTATCAAACACATTCCCCACTATAGGGCAAGTGAGGTGAATATGTTTTACTCTTTTTTCTGCTCTTTAGACCCAATTTGGGGCACTTTGATATATTCTGCTTTACCCACTATGAGAATTTCATTAACAAATGCATGTGTCCAGTAGAAAGCAAACAGAATATCAAAAAACATGGAATGCTACCATAATAGAAAAATTTGAAGGTGTTAGGAGTCACGAATGTGGTAAAAAAGAGTTTACGTCATAGCTTATTAGCTATTATTGAATAACTGAAACACTAATCAAATAAAAAATAAAAATTAAACTTGGCATTTGTGTCTGCTGGTCTCTAGTTTTCTTCTTCCATTCTATATTTTAATGCAACTAAAATAACGTCTTTAAAATTTTATAGTTTTTATTCCTTTAAATTAATGGTTCTCAAAATTAGCTGAGCATTGGCATCACCTGGGTATCATTGAAATGTTGCTCATGACTGGATCCCATCCACAGAGATTCTAATTTAATTTATCTTAGGTGCTGTCTGGACAATGGAATTTTTTTAAAACTCCCCCAGCTAATTCTAATGTGCAGCCAAAGCTGAGACTCACAGTTTTAAGCAATGCTTTATTTCTATACTTTCACTGCTTCACCAATCTAATTACAACTCATATTTCCACTGAATGTCATTTTCTCAGAGAAGTCTAACCCGATATCCTGAGGTATCTTTAATTTATACTTCTATGCTATCCTGATATCTGCCTCCCAGACTATAACTAAATTGTCTATAATTTATTGAATACTCATAACATAGCAAGAGATTTATAAGCATTAGTTGTAATTCTCAACAACCTTCTTAGACGTGATACAAATAAAACAAAGTAATACACTAAAGGATTAACAAAACATCCCAAGATCACACTCCAGGAAGAGCAGAGCCCCATCTAAACTCAAAGTTGGATTGGCACGAATACCTGTGCATTTTCTACTATATCATACTACATTGCAATACCATAAGAAAAAATACTCTAAAATTATTAGATATATTCCAAAATACATGAGGTCATCTTGGTAACTACTAAATTTTTATCATTGGTGGTGTCACATGGGTGCTTTAGACAAAGAGCTTCAACTCAAATGGTGTACACTACCATGTTATCATGAATCTCGATTTTTATTTTAAGATGTATCTACACTTTCTGGTCCATCTATATAGTGTGTGATGGTATATAATTTAGAGGGACAGCTATGGTATCTTCACTATACAGGATTTTAGTGAATGTTTTAATATAAAATGGAAAGATAATATAACTCAGTTGTAAAATTTGTATAAATTTCTGTTTAGAACGCAATAAACTGTCTTTTGATTTTTGTGTGAAGTATCAGTATCAAAGGTTCTTCACTGAGAGACAAGAGGTCTTCTGCTAGGCTTGGGTATCCAGAACCCATACGAATTATTGGAGCATGGCTACATTAAAGGACTTATTTAGATATGTAAATTTATTTTTTTTTCATTTTTTCAGAAACATAGACAATTTAATTTATGTTAGTTTAAAATATTCAATGCTTAAAAATATAAGTCCCCTGCAAACATACAGCATAGATAATAAATATATTAAAATAATCTCCTGCAGAGATGTTTTCCTATCCCAGAGGACTATTTTGAACATTGAAAACAAAGAAAATGCTTGCATTTTCAGGATGTAGGAATATATTAAAACTTAAGGAAAATGCATGTTCAATATCAGCATTTTTTGTGTGTGCAGAGAATGTTTAGCTGGTAAAATGACCTTTTCATATGAATGTACTACGCTGTCTTTTTTTTCATAAATCAGGTTTAAGGAGTCTTTGTCATATTGATCGTGATACATGTTTTCAGGTCAAAGCTGAGTGTGGTTATTGCATTATTATTTTTCATTTGGAACTTAACGATTTTCTGCCAGTAACTTTACAGGTCAATTTTAAACAAGAGTTGTTATAATCACTTGATTTATATATTTTCTAAAAGATAATGTCACAATGGAAAATCTTTCATCAGACTATCAGGTCTATAACGCTTTTATGTTGTTGCCATTTTGATTTTAAGTAGTGTTGGAGATTCTTGATCAGGATTTTTTTTTCAGTTTTAACATTCACATTATTTATATCAGTAAGAAGCTACACATGATAAATTGGTTGTTCAATATTCAATCCTGTGATTTAGAATAGATTTTTACCACATTCAGATTTGCCTTTATGAGAAATTATCAAAGTCTTGTCATACTGCCCTCTAAGCTCAAAAGAGTTTAAAAGAAAACAAGAGCCATGGTACTTGTATTTAAAGAACCACATATAATTGTAATTTGCTGTAGACTTCAAACAATCTGTGAGCATTTTTCCTCTTTGTTATCAAACAATTTGATTCGAAAATATATAAAATAAGCAAAACAAATTATTTAGTATATGAAAATTTAAACTTATCAGTCTGTCTATTCTAGCATTATAATTTATTTAGAAATGGTCTGATCATGAATGTTATCCATTGGGAAAAACTTCATCTAAAATTAAATTTTTACTTGGGTATTGAATTTTATATCATTAATAGTGTATATTATTGACTATATCTGCTCTGTTTGGATTGTGAAAACTCAAGAATAAACTTTTGAATGAGTCCATCTAATTGAAAATATAACTAAATAAGAATAAGAAGATATGAATTAGAATTTCAGCTCTGCTTCTAAATAACTAAATTACTCTGGGAAGGCAGTTTAACCTTTCTAACCATTAATTCCTGTTATTTTGATAATTGAACTTGGAAGTCTCTGAGAACCAAATATACATGTTCCTGTAAATGAATATACCACATCTTATAAAATTAGTCTTTGTTCATAGATTTTTAAATTTGCTCCGCTAAAAAAGTTGACAAACCAATTGAATACAGTATTTAATTTACTAGATCCTTTCCTGAATATTTTTTAATTTATCTCAATTCAATGTCAATATTATTCTAAATTCCTGGGTTTCAAACCCATTTCTGATTATAGCTAAGAATCTTTGGTCTTAGTGATTGTTCTAGTTGTCGTAAGAAGTTGTGTTATAGCTCTTTATAGTAGGCAATAGAGCACAATTTATGCAACTTATGTTTCAGAAAATGCGATATGTATTTTTGGTATATCAAATGAAATCTCGATAAAAATCTGAAAATAGGTATTATTCCCAATTTGCAAATATCATGAATAATTTCAAATATTCAATTTTGGAGTTCCATTTTAGACAATACATTTTTTGAATTTATTAATCTTTCTTTGTTACAGATTTCTACTACCTACTGCTTGATCCATCTAGATTTTATTTTCTGTTTATTGACATCTTCTAGTGTGCATTCACAGTTTAGATGACTCATACTAGCTGCTCAAATACATTGCTTTATTTATTTAATCTACCTCAGTTGTTTTGACTACAATTTTTATTAGCACTCTGAGTGCAATGACACTGGCAACATCCAGAATCTAGTCCCAGAATATCTTATTTATGCTTCCTGAAAGTAGTCCACAACGCTCTACCTCCTCTGTTATGACTGCCACTTTGAAATTTCAATCTCATTGTCGTAGTGTTCAATAGAAAAAAAAAAATCAGGTATGACCCTTAACTGAAGAGAAGGTAAGAGGTTGAAATTGTCATTACTCTTCCCTTTGCAACAGGATTTGGAAATTGAGAGAGTGGAAGAACCTTTCACAGAAAATTTTATCAGGTAATTCCAAGCCACTTTCACCGCTCATCTTCAAAGTCCATCGTCGTTAACAAAAGAAAGGAAATGGTTTTCGAGTCCCTCATAGATATCACTGTTTTTCTGCAGGAAATTCAGGGACACTGGATGAGTAGCCACAGTGACTACTGTTTACCATAAATTTCAGTGTTCTTCACTTATAGCCAGCAATCCCCTGATGGAAGCGATATGCTTCCCAAATCCATTAACAGACGTGAAAGTAATGAGCCGTATTCATTCTATCACCATTTACTTTCACATATTCAAATGTGCAGATAAATATCACAGAATTTCTAACCTATTTAGACTTATTCTCTGTGAGTAAACTGGGAAAACAGCAAAAACGAGGAAAAAATCCCACCTCTGTTCACATTGGAAAACATCCACAATGTTTTGCGGTTTATCCTATGAAGACATGGAATCTATTTTTTTTACCAATTGGATCTGGTGTTTAGCTTTGTGTGTTTTGTACAATTGTCATTAGCAGTTATGACACTAGGAGAGACTTAAAAAGTGTTTGTGCTTTGGGACTCGCCCTTTTCTGCTACTGCAGTTCTCTGTCACCCTGTGACTAATCCAGGGCTGCCCTATTGGGGGATGATAGACCATGTATAGAGAGGCCTCAGCAATCCCATTTGTCAGAACTGAGACACCAGGTGTAAAGGTGAGGCTATCTAGGCCGCCCCGACACAGTCAAGCAAACCATTCACTCAGCACAGGTCAGCTAACCAGTCCAAAAGGACACCCAGACAATCCACAGATTTGTTTGTGTGTGTGTGTGGGTGGGGGGTGCGTGGGTGGGAACAAGCTTTACCAATTTCAGAAACAAGGGTATCTCCTTTCCTATTTTCATATATTTCTTTTTTTATTATTTTGAAATATTACGGGGATCCAAACACTTTGGTTCCATAAATTACCTTTGCACCTCTGAGTCAGAGCTACAAGTGTGCCCATCCCCCAGACAGCATGCACTCCACCCGTTACATGTGAATTTTAAGCAAATAAGTTGTTTTTTATTCTAAACCACTAAATCTTGGTTTGTTTTGTTTTGCAACAAAAGCTAAATGATAGACATTTTTCTTTTAACTTTAGCTATAGATAGAATATATCATGGAAAATGTATCAGTATCTCAAAAAACGGTTTATAACTTATGATTGAGGAATGGTGACAAACAGAATGGCAGTCAAAGAAGTCAACTGCCATGGATCATAATTCATTAAAAACAAATGAACTTGGTGAATATTTATCAAATATTAAATTTTCTCTAATTTTTTGCTATAATTGGTCTTTATGTAAGTATCACAGACATTACACCATATGTAAATAAATGCCTATAGTCAACCATTTTTAACCTAAAGGTCATGTCACCTTATCCAAACTAATCTTTGATCAGTGCTAAAAATATGACAGACAAAAATAATTTGACTACTCAGTGACGAGTACTCTATACTTGGTGGGATAAACAATTATTGAAAAGTCTTGATTTTATCTGATTATTTTACAAACTATTAAAGGGAATAATGAGACCAAATGGGTTATGAGTTTGAAGACTCTTAATGTATACTATAAAAGTGGTTTCTAGGAAAGCTTTCTTTAGATTTGTACCTTACATATATTCTCCAAATCCCATCAATTCACACTATTTTAGTTGTTAATATAGCACTTCTTTCATTTGAGAGTGAGTTTGATCATGCTATATGTTTGATCATGCTTTTCATTAATTTTAATGGGCATATAAATCATCAGGTATTATTGTTTGCTTTATTGTCTACACTTTTAGAGTTTGCTTATGAATTTGTGTGAATTTTTCATGTAAAGATGAAACTAAGGCATTTTAAATCTTTTCAGGTTATTGTCATTGAATTGTGTTAAGGTGGCTTTAATATGCATTTTAATTATAAATTTTTAAGAGTTATTACTTTTGTAGTGATTTTGAAAATTTCTATGATGTTCATTATTCTCCATCACCATGGGGAAAAAAACCTGGCAATGTCATAATAAGAAAATTTTATCATTAAAAAATCTTGGTTAAAACTCATTAAAGATGCCTATCATCACTAGTCATTAGGGAAATGTAAATCAAAACTACAGTGAGATATTATTTCACACCCACTAAGATGGCGATAATAAAAAAAAAGAAAAGAAAAGGAAATGGCTTTGGGAGGATGTGCAAAAGCTGGAACTTTCTGTACATTCCTGGTGGGAATGTAAAATGGTGAAGCCACTGTGGGAATTTTGGCAGCTCTTCAAAAGGTTAAATATAGAATAATCATATCACATAGCAATTCCACTTCAACTCCCTAGAGTTGAAAATAGGTACTAAAACAAATACATGTAAATGTATAATTATAGAAGCACTATTGACAATAGCCAAAAGTGGAAACAACTCAAATTTCATCAGAAAAATAATGGAAGAACAAAATGTAATACACGCGCGCACACACACACACACACTGGAACCTTATTCAGCCATAAGAAGAAATGAAGTCCTGATACATGCTACAAAATAGATGAACCTTGAAAACATTACGCTAAGTGAAAGGAGCTAGACACAAAAGGTCACATATTTTATGATTTATATGCAATATCCAGAATAGGAAAATCCACAGGGACAAGAAAGAGAAATGACGGTTTTCAGGGACTATGGGGAGGGGACAATGGACAATGTTTACTTAGTATGTATTGGATTTTCTTCTGGGGTAATGAAGATGTTTTGAAACTACATAAAGGTGGTGACTGCACAAAATTGTGACTATACTACTTGTGACTGAATTGTTTAATATGGTAAATTTTATGTTGTGTGAATTTTACCTCAATTAAATAACATCTTAGTTAATAAATTTATGACACAAACGTGGTTTAAAGAAATTTCCCAATAAAAATTGTCCTGGCATTTTGATTCTTTCTTATATGCTAGTAAAATGTACATTATACTAGTACATGATATAAGGTCATGTTTTCAATCGTTATTGAGATTTCTGGTATCTATCTTTAATAGCTCCACAATTTTTACTACATGAAGAATCCCTTGTCAAACAGCAATGTTTTGAAGACTTCTAAACAATTTTTGAAAACGATAAGTATACTCTGATATATTACCTAAAATAGACTACATTATTTTCCAAATACATTTTAATTGATTTTATGTGATTTCAAATATTTAATTACTTGGTTAAATATTTTTAAAATTGTAAACGAGATCATATATATGCCCATATGTTGATTTTAAAATTTTAAAATATATTTTAATGTTTTTTGCTAGCAATATTCTGATTTTTTTAAAGATTCAATTATTTCTATAATCTATTTGAATCTTACTTCAAGGTGATTTTGACGTTTCGCCTCACTTATTTAAGAACGCACTTGGATAAAATGTAAGCTTGCAATTTAAATGGATTTCTCTTTGATGATTAATAAGGTATTTTATACCTTTATGTTTTTGGCATTTTGAGGTCCTTAATATATGATTTACTTTTTCAAAACTACACAGTACCCAGTAATAATACGTCAATGGTTGTTTTCTCCTTTTGTCGTGACCTTTATCATTATACTCAAAATTACTGTCTTCAGGTTTAAAATGGCAACTATATGACAGTACCAGATGGATCCTTTCTCAATTTTCCACTAAATTATCCCATGAAGCCACACACTGAGTTCAAACACATAATGACTCTGAAATTGAATAGTGAGATGAATTTTTTCCTCAGATCTAGAAGTGAAGTCCTGGGCAAACTTCTGCCCCTTTTCAGGTCAATAGACCTGTCAAAGGGTATGTTAGAAGAAAAGTAGGAGTTCCTGTAAAGATTACTATGTCTTAGGCTCTTCCTCTTATATAGCAAATAAACAAAAGTGATACAAAAAATTGCCAAAAGGAAGGAAAAAAACAAAATTACCAGCAACACATAAAGGACAGTGACAGAGATCAAGGAAGGCTGACCACTTTAACCTTTACAGAACCCAAAGCAATTAAGATTATCTTTGTCCAGATTAATTGTATAAAATTTAGTGAGAATAGTGATTTTCCATGTAGGCTATTTTAAAATTGCCTTTGTGGGAACTTTTTTATAAGGAATTTCTGATTAGGCTTTCAAAAGCTTTGAGATAGTCAAGTTAAGAATTTGCCGCTATACTGTCTGTAATACCTATATGAATTGGGTGAATTTTTCTCTTCTCGAGGTATCAAAATAACTTGAGGTTCCTGGGTCGGTCAGAAGGTGATGTTTTTTACTTACCACAAATCAGGAACCTTGTAAAAGAACTGCGTAGACAAGGTACCAGGCTAGTCTTTTTAAGGGGCTTTTAATCAGCTCTATAAAGTTAACTTCAATTGCTCAAAGCAGCCTGGGCATGTCTGAAAATATGCCATTTTATATATGTCATCAATTTGGAAATTTATAGTATAAGAAAACAATGAGAGTCTCAAATACATGATCAACTTTTCTCCTTAAGAAACTACAAAACAAAGAGTAATTAAACCACTTAGAAAGCAGGAAAAAAAAAATATGCCATTTTAGTCAAAGCCTTGAAAAAGTAATCAGTGTCTCCAGTTGTATCTTGTTACAAAAGAAAACAAATTTGTATTAAACTTATGTATATTGTCACAAATTAGAAATGCTCACAAATAGTTTTTAAATTTTGGAGAAATTAGAGAGAAAAATAAATGCTTTAAATTTTGTTCACAAAAGTATACTTTACATAATTGAAGTTATGAATAGCTCAAAAAAGAAAAAATTTCTTGACTCCAGAAAACAAGATATAAAAAGAATCAGCGATATTTTTTATGACAAAAACAGTCATAAAAAATCTTTTTAATCTTCCATCAATTCAGTCCCTTGTAATTAACTCTTGTTCTGTTTGATGTTGGGTTAGCAATCCTCACGAATGCATCGGCTTTTTAATTAGCATTCTGGAAGTTTATACCCAGTCCAATGGGATGATCTTTAAAGTTATCAGAAACCTGTATTCAAGAATACTTGCTAAATAGTCTTTTTTATGAACACTCTAAAGAAGTAATTTTAGACTGTAGCTGATTATAATCCACTTTTTGGGAAGACTCAAAGTAAAATTTGTCCAGATGACAAAATTCTTAGAATAGACATGGTTAAACACACAATTGAGAAAAACATTTGGTTATCTTTGTGACATAAGACAATTTAACAAAATAATTATATTGATTATTGGTAACATATACTAAGACATATCAGAATTTTAGGAATCTGACATAATTTTGGAACATATATTAATAACACAGGCTGTTTGCTTCCCAATACCTAATCCTTTGCATTGATTTAGAAACTTAAGAGCAATTTTCTGTGCAATGCAGTATTACTACTGTGGGACTTTTAGTAGTAGTAATAATAATGAAAAGATAGTAAATATGATGAAACTTACAGTAAATATTTTATCCTTGGTTAATTAAAGCCAAATGAATATAGTTCTGGAATTCAGGGGGCAAAAAGAAAGGAAAGTCCTAGAAGAGATAAACTCTGAATATGACTCAAGTTTGGATTTACCTGACATTTATGGTGATACATAATGATTAATATGGCTTATAATTTTATAGTGTTATTAAGATTTTCAAACAGCCAAATATCCTTTTTATAAAACAAAAGTTTTCTATTTTAAGTTCTGCTGTTAAATTTTCTTTCGTCTATTTCTTTCCTTCTACTTTCTTTAGATTTACTTTGTTCTTTTTCTAATTTCTTAAATAAGAATCTTAGGTCATGATTGTACACATTTCTTATTTTCAAATATAAATGTTTCAAATTTTAAGTCTGTATCTGAATACTGCTTTTGCTGCCTCCTGTATATCATACAATTTATTTTCATAATCTTTCAGTGAAAACTATTTTCACTTTCTTTGTAACTTCTTATTTGACCTTGGGCTGTTGACACAATTTATAAATGTCTAGGATTTCCTGTATAGCTATTGATTTCTAACTTGATTTCATTCTCAGAATATTCTCAATAAAGAAATAAGTTATTTCAAACCTTACATATTAATTAAGAATTATTTTTGATGGAACATTTAGCTCAATGAGGTTTAAAATGTTATTCAAATATTATATATTTTTACTGATTTTTGTTTCTAGGCATTAGGTCAATTGCTTGAAAAGGGATATATTTGTTTATGTCTTATTCTTATCTCAATTTTTAAAATTTTAAAGCTGTATTATTAAGTACAAACTTCTAATGTTTCTGATAAATTGAGTGTCTCTTTATTTTGTAATGTTTATATTTGTTAATATGCTTCTATTTTTATTGTATGTAATCTTCCATTCATTTATTCTCAGTCTAAGACTTCTGTAGAAAGCATATAATTATTTTTTTCTCATATTATAAATTCTTGAAATATCTGAACATTAATTTATTTTAATTACTTTTAAGACAATGATATGGTTGGATATATGACGTCTGTCTGGAAAGTATCCAGCCATGAAATATGAAAAATAGAGACATTTATAGAAGAAGACACAAGACACAAGAAACATTGTACATAGGACAATGATATTTCAATCCCCTTCAAAGTAGGTGCCTTGGGAGCTCA
Organism: Avahi laniger; assembly: GCA_963575035.1. Classification (NCBI taxonomy): domain Eukaryota; kingdom Metazoa; phylum Chordata; class Mammalia; order Primates; family Indriidae; genus Avahi; species Avahi laniger. Next base: position 15,849 of record CAUYSK010075691.1, read on the forward strand.
CACAGTTCTCCCAGCATCTCTTAACCTAACCTGTACATGTTCAACATTCTCAGGTGTTCTGCTTGTTGCAGGCCTTCCAGAATGTGGATCACTTTCAACGGATTCTCGATCATATTTGAAACATTTGTGCCACACTTTTATTTGTGTTGCATTCATTGCATTGTCCCCAAAAGCCTTCTGAATCATTCGAATATTTATGTTACGAAATATGGAATGTCCAATTCCCTTAAGTACTAAGTTCAACACTTGATATCTCTGACATTTCACTTTGACAGTTCTTCTTTTATTTTTTATTGTGAAGGTACATCCTCATTCTTTCAAACCCATGGTTTGCCTTGTGATTATTTTTCAAAGTTTTTTTTTAGAGCAATTTTTGTGAAACCATGGATAAGTCAAAAATTCATGTGATTTTGAATATGAGTTCTCTTTTGGAACCAATGTAGTACAGATAGCTAGAAATATTAACAAAGTGTTTGGGAAGAATGTGGCTAATGAACATATGGTACATTGATGGTTTGAGAAGGTCCATTCTGATGATTTTAATCTTGAAAATGAATTAGCAGCAAGGTTTGACGTTATTATTCCAACAATATTGGACCATTTGAAACAAATGGCCAAGGTAAAGAAGCTGGATAGATGGATACTGCATGAATTAAACCAGCATCAAAAGAGAAATCATCTGAAAGCTTGCCTTTCTTTGTTTTCACGACATAAAGGTAAAGCATTTCTACATCGTATTGTTACCTACGTTGAAAAATGGATTCTGTTTGACAATCACAATCATTCATCACAATGACTGGGTAAAGATGAAGTATCAAAACACAGTCCAAAACCCAATATTCATTAAAAAAAGCTAATGGTGGTCCAGCACTGGAATTATCCACTATAGCTTCATGAAACCTGGTCACTTGATTATAGCGATGTCTACTGCAACCAAATGGATGAAATGATGAGGATGCTTGCCATTAAGCAGCCGTGTTTGATCAATAGAGATAGGCCAATCCTCTTGCCAGACAATGCTCGACCACATGTTGCACAAACAACACTGCTCAAACTACAGAAGATGGACTTGGAAACTCTCTGTCACCTACCGCATTCACTAGATCTTGTACCAACTGACTACCACTTCTTCCAGGCTTTGGACCACTTCTTGCAAGGAAAAATATTCAATTTTCAATGAGCTATGGAAAATGCCTTTTGTGATTTCATCACCACTTGCTCTCCAGGCTTCTTCTCTGCTGGCATAAATGAGCTACTGTTAAGATAGCAAAACTGTGTCGATAGTTTAGGTGCATGCTTTGATTAATCGTACTGCTTCTTGTTTGAGATATAATAAACTACACTTTTGATTCAAAATTTGATATTTTGTATTTAATGACCTAATAGTTTCTGCGGAGGAATGTTCAAGCTTAATGCAAAATTTGATGTGGATGCAGATTCATTGCTCTACTTGCTCAGTCACTTGGAATGCAGTGTCCACACTGTACATATGCTCTCTCAATGGTGGCTGGCACCGCACTGACTAGTACGGCAGAAGCATCACTGTTCACGCATGCGCATTCCAGTCTACTCGCCTTGGCTGCCAGGTTATATAGATGTCGTGCAGGTTATATAGATGTCGTGCAAACTGTTCTCATTATATTAACAATGGCTGGATACTTTCCAGACAAACCCATTCTCATTTTTAAAATGAGTGGCTATTTTGTCTAATCCACCTAAAAAGCATAAATAATACTTATGATAAAATAAGCCTTTATCATATGTAGACAATGATCCATATGCTAAACAACTCATCTGAAGACTTGAATGTCCATGTTTATCCTTTTTTTAGTACACTTTGAATAATTTACCTTCCTGACTTCAATACATACTTTTCTTCATTGCGGGCTGTATATTTAATTTTAAATTCTAGCATAGTTTGACCATGAATTTTGACATTCGGTTATTTGCTATTTTAAAAAATCTGGCTTCTGATTGTTTTACTGAGGGCACGCTTCATAGATTTTTAGATACTTTTAATGTGGTGTTATTCTCCATTTAATCATTTCAGATCTATTAAAGATATCAGCATATAGTTCCTTAGATTGTCATTAAAAGACTTAAAATGGCTCAGTACTGCAATTTCTTCACATTGCTCCATCTACATAAACATTAAGCAACCATTACATTAAGATTTGCCAATTACATGAATGGAGAATATGTTCCAAAGGCATAATTTATCTGCTCACCAGAGTTCAAGAAAATCCTTGCTTTAACTTTGGTATTGCTCTGTCTGCTCTGTAAGGGTTCCTGAACCACTTATCTCCTAACAGTGACATTTGTTACTAAATAACAAAAATAAGTGAATATAGAGAATCATACTTATTACTTCCAAACACTTTCAAAATAAACACTATTAAGCAATATGTTTACATTTCCAACATGCCTTATCACTTGGCAATTTTTTTTAGTGCTAAGTTGTTTGTATCTAAAGTAGATGATATTTTTCCTTTTAAAATTGTTCAAGTATTCTTAAATTCCAGTTATTCTTAATTCCAGGCTCATTTCAATCCCAATTAGTATGAGGACAAATCATTCTTTTCAGGATAGTCCAGAAGAAACTTTGCTTTCCTCTTCTCCCATTTTATACGTATGGATTTATCAAGACAGCCTTGATGTTTTTTCAGCTGTAGTAAACTTTATTTTTACTGTATAGTTGTATATCTTTATCGGGTACAAGCGATATTTTAATACAGGCATACAATGTGAATTAATTAAATCGGGGTAATTGGGGTATCTATCACCTCAGGTATTTATCCTTTCTTTGTGTTAGGAACATTTCAATTCCACTCTTTATTTTAAAATATATTCTAATTTATTGTTGATTATAGTCACCATATTGTGCCTTAGACAACCTTCTTCCTGACTATAGACACCTGGCCTCCCTTTTCTCAGAGCATTTACTTTAGAAAACTTGTAATTGTAAATTTTTTCTGTTCCTTTGAAATGTAAATCTTCTCCTAGCATTTTGTGAGTTTTTAAAACTCAGGAAATGTTTTCCAAGCAATGTCTTTGGGTGCCATCCCTCTGAAAAGTATCAAAGGAGCTAGCGCCTACTTCCACCTCCCAGTCTTTGTGGGAATGTAGGAGCCTAACTTTAATAAGTGACAATTAACACTGAGACACTAATTACTGGATCATCTCTCAGGGCCTCATCATGACTGAGCTCCTCCCTAATGTACTCCAGTTCTTTTCCACTCGTTTACTTGGGTGCTTAAAAATCCTCCTGCCTTTTTCTCAGAGGAGTTGAGTTCAATCTTCTTTCCCTATTGCAATAGTATTGAATAACTTCCTGTTTAACTCTGTCTCGTATAATTCTTTTGATAGGACTATGCAAGATTTATATTTATTCTTGAAAAAATAAGTGTGCACACTAAAATTTGAGACTCATTTAATACAGGAACATAATTATAAACATTACAATAAAATGTATGGAGTGTTTATTATATGAAAGACATTTATATAAACAAACTTATTGAATAATGAAAACCAACACCCACCCACACAGAGATGTGTGTATATTTCTGCATAATTAACCTATGGTATAAATAGAGTGCTTTGCAATATAGACAAATACTTAGGTAGTGGGCATTAAAAAGAGAAAGTTCTTATAAATTCTCTGTTTTTGCCTAATCCCATTATTGAATTTTTCATCTCACTGGCATATAAAAACAAATATTAATAAACTGATACTTCTAAAAAACTTGTATTTTTTTTGTAAATGCTATTTCTAACCAGTGTTCCAACAACATCAATGAAGCGATAAAATAAAGTGCACAGTAAGCCTTGTCACGTGGTAGGCAGCCAATGAATAGGATGTTCACACAAAGAGCAACAAGATCTTTCTTACACCAGTGGGACGTAACGGAGTTTCTCATTTAGATGAAGTCTTATTGGCTGTCAAAAGCGAATTCAACTTTTCATGTTCTTTGGTCATTTTCTCATTTTAGTCACTGTTTTATTGACTTATGTCCTAAGAATCAGCTCTGAGACTTGAACTGCTAACTCCCACCATTTTTCCTGTAACACTCTATTTTTTCACCAAGAAAACTAAAATTCTGTTTTTATTTCACAATATACCCTGGATCAAAATAATTTTTTAAAAATCAACTAAAAGGCCAATTTTTCTTAAGACAGAAAAGGCTCAAAGTCCCAGTATTCCAACAGGCAAGGTGAAAACCAATACTTTTCTGTTATCTAATAAGTCAATGGAAAGAAAAATACAAAGTTAAGGTTTCCAAGTTAACCATATTTGAAAAGACAAAAACATATTCAGACACATGCATTATGTGAGATAACTTTATGCTGAACAGAGATTCAATATGTAATACTTAGTTTCCTTGGTGTCGTATATTTTCTCATTTTGCTCTCTTTCCTTAAATAAGATTGATATGTATGTACCTCATTCCTAAACACTCATGAAATTACTTAAATCAGGAAATGTTGAGTATACTGGACATTTAGCATTTTTTAAAACCTAGGGATACTTTTCCACAATGTTCACAGCACTATATTATCTCCTCTCATGTAACATACAATTTTAAGGTGCAAAATACCGTATCATGAGAAGGCTTTATTTCACTCTATTGTTGAAATATATATTTCCATGCTTTCCTATAAAATATTGAAATAAAAGGTAATGGATGTTAGAAACAATGGGAGTCAAACCACTGGTTCATGAACGAATGGTTTATGTATAAGACATGTATTTATAAATTATATAAGCTATGTAAACCATGATTTTTATACATAACATGTTATTGCTGAATTATATTGAAATGTTCCCTGAAATTTCTGTCATTCCTGAGGATGTTGTAAACCATAAGAAAAATTTGCTGTACAAAATAGCTTTTCTCAAACATCTGCTGCCAAGAAAGTTTGTTTGGAGCTTGTGATGATGGATGAATTTTTGACAGGTAATTGCAATTCAGATCAGATGCAGACAGATTTATTACCTTAAAGTTTCTAGTTTATTAAAATCACCATTGATTTATTTAGCACCCTTTCTTCCCTCCATACTGTCTTGCATTTTAACACTCTTTGGGAATTAATAATTTAGCTATGATACCTATAATTTATACAGTTGTTTAAAATATATTAGAGTTTTCATGGTTCTGCAAACGAAATCTTAAATAGAGAAGTATTTGCAAAATTAAGCAGTGCTCTTGCATTGTTATGAAAACAAACAAAAAATCATGGCATTTCCATAATTGTGCTCATCAATAATTTGTCATTAAAGGCTTCCAATTTTTATGCACTATTTCACCTAACAATTGATTAAGTTTTTTGTGAATCCATCATATAGGCATTAGTCCTCCTTTACTTCGGTAGTTTTTCTGGAAAATTGACTCTGAAATGGAAAATTGCATTCAGAAAGTTTTGGGCAGTGCCTATGGATTAAACTTTGAGGGAAGAGAAGGAAGTAAGATTGGACAGAGGGAGGAATTGAATGATGATTAATTTGCAACAAAAGTCTCAACAGAGGCTGCAGGAGGCTCTGGAGCTTTAATGACTTTAAAAAAAGGAGCAGACCTTTATACCATTATCCTTTCCCCCACATAGACCAGTCAATTAATATGTGCTCCCTTTAGAGGGAGGAGAGCATGACTTTGTGAGAAACAATGGTGCAGAATGGCACCCAGCTGAGAGCCATTAGTCATACACTTACCTGCCAGTGCAGCTGATGAAATAGTGCTTCAGTTCTGTTGGGAAACCTGGTGTGTGTATGTGTGTATCCAGACCGTCCCTGACTTTCCATAGTTTCACTTCCATTATTTTCTACTTCAAAATGGTACCTATACCACCATTCTGTTTTTTCACGTTCAGTACAGTATTCAATAAATTACATGAGATATGTAACACTTTATTATGGAATAGACTTTGTCTTAGATGATTATTCAGAACTGTAGGCTAACGTAACTGTTTTGAACACATTTAAGGTAGGCTGGTGATGTTGGTAGATGAGGTGTATTAAACACATTTATGATTTATATGTGAGTATTAAAATTAATTTATAAAAGTCAACATTATACAAGTCGAAAATACATACCATTCAAAATAATAGTAAAATTAACAACAGATCTACACCCATCTTTACCAAACACATTTGAAGCCATCTCTGTGTTCCTTTCACATCATCTACTATTTTTTCTCCGGAAATAATTTTCTATATTTTTCTTTTTTTTTTCTTTTTTTTATTTTTTATTTTTTATTTCAGCATAATATGAGGGTACAGATGTTTAAGTTACGTGTGTTGCCCTTGCCTCAGTTCAGGATTCAAATATGTCCATCCCATTGCGTGGTGCACATTGCACTCTTTGTGTACACATATACCCGTCCCCTCCTCCCTCCTCCCCCCTCCCCCCTGCCCAATATCTAATAGATGTAATTCTTATATATGCACATATGTGTTGATCCGTTAATACCAATTTGATGGTGAGTACATGTGGTGCTTATTTTTCCATTCTTGGGATACCTCGCTTAGTAGAATGCGTTCCAGCCCTTTCCAGGAGTATATAAGAGGTGCTATGTCACCATTGTTTCTTGAAGCTGAATAGTACTCCATGGTATACATATACCACAGTTTATTAATCCACTCATATATTGATGGACACTTGGGCTGTTTCCACATCTTTGCAATTGTGAATTGCGCTGCTATGAACATTCGAGTGCAGGTGTCTTTTTCAT
>CAUYSK010075693.1:0-73423 GCA_963575035.1 Avahi laniger
ATATTAATCTACTCTTAATATGGAGACATTTTTCAGTATCAGGTTCAACTTTTACTTTCAGAACTTCTTTATAAAAATTTTATGACTTTGGCTCAACTCTTCCTCCTTGAAAAGAAAATGTAGGCCATTTGTCATTGTCGTGCTAATTTCCTTTTTTCACTTTATGTTATTACCTCTAAGATATTTATATAATGTAATCATTTCCTCCCTCTTTAGAGTGCATATGGTTGGTTCCCACGTATCCTTCCCCTGCTTCCTGCCCTGTAATTTTTGTATTGTTTTGACTGTCCTCATTGATCTGGCTAGCCATGTATCATCCTGTAACTATCACCTTGCTGACACTACGCGGTCTGTCTGCCGGGAGGGCAGGGTGTTCACCTTAGAGAGGCATGCTTGAAATCAAAGTTTAGTGAAATATTTTGTGGATCATACTTTGTGGGGGTGGGTAGTGGGTATACTGCGGTTTCTTTGAAATTATTCAGTTTGGAAATCAAAGCTCAAAACTTGGACAAGCTGCCATTTTCTGTTGTTACTGAGTGATCAATCAAGGTGAGGTAAAACAAACCGGCATATTTGTTTTAGTGTATTAAATGGCCCCGTTCCTTCTATTTGATTAAAGGGGATTCTCAAAGTACTATTTTGCAATCCAATGATTGTTCCAAACTGAATTATAATTTCTGTTGCCTTAATCTACTATTCATGCACTGACTTGGTATTATAGATGTGAAATATAAAATAATTTTTCACAATAGGGTCATAATTTCTCAGTTATAATTCTGATTCCAGTATTGGTCCTCTATTCTCTCTGATAACTATGTACCAGGGGAAGGAATGAAGACAGTGCCAACTTGACGTTTACATAATTACATAGTGATGCACAAGTTACCTAGTATTTATATAACGCCATGTTTGCTTCCAAGGTTTTCTGTCCTTAATACTAACATCATCAACAATAACACAGAGATTTTGTTTTTGAAATCCTGGAAACTGGCACTGATATATCTGGGATGTGTTCACTCCTCAGAGCTTAAATATCGAAAACCCATGTGACTGAGCAGTATGGTCACATTCCCACTTTCCAGAGTTGCTGTACATAATTCTGAACCCTCTCTGTCCTCTTTCTAAAGTGCCTCATTCCCTTAACCAGAGATTTCTTAATAATGTGGTCTTGATTACATTCTCCCGCTTTACAACGGAAATGCTTAACTGTCTGTCTCTTTACTGTCATGCCCTCTAAGCCGTATGCTGTTTTTAATGTTCAGCTGGTGTCTGCAGCCCCACCGAGACAGGCTGTCTGAGCCACCAGAAGGGCAGGCCTGGTGCTGTACAGAGGTCTGCATCAGATGAAAGGTCAGGCCGACCGCATCAGACTTACAGCAGTTTCTCAGCAAATAATTCTAGAACATGGGGATTGTGCATTAAGGGGAACTTTTGCTGGTTTCTGATACCAACAAAGTACCTCTTTTATCATTGAAAAAAGAAGCAAAGAGAAAGGGATGAAAAAAAAAATCAACAGTGTTTGGTTACTTCTGGGGGGAAAAAATAAGGCATTTTAAAGTAACACAAAACTGCTTTATGTCATCCATATTAAAACAAAAAATAATCATCCTTTTGAAACACTGTGTGCCTTGCTTTGACTTTAACTTTTAATGTTTACTTTTCAATTAATCTTCACTCACAGGTCCTCATTGTCAAACTCAGTCCAGCATTTTTCACTAGTCTGCTCTTCTTGCATTGACTTGGAACAGATATTTATGAAACCAAAGTATTTCCCCACAGATGGTATGTTAAAGGAAGGCTGTGAACTACGATAAACATAAACCCACGTACTTCTAGGTGACAAACGCTTTCCTACACTAAAAGGTTGAAAACATATGTTTTCCTGTTTAAAAAATTTATTGAACCTGAAACACGAATTCTATCTATTGGCCTTCTTAGTAAGATATTATTTATATTTGCTAAGGTTTTTGACTCATAAAATATATATATTCAGAGGACAGGAAAATAAATGATATAGAGGATCTATAAACTTAAGACAATAATTTTTCTAAATGCATAAACTGGATTGATTTACAAGTTACTGACCCAACATTTAGATCCATTTTCACCCTGACAATTTCCATAAAACGTGGAAAAGTGTTGAGATGTTCTTGAAAGGGGGATGTGAAAACATGAGAGGCAGCAAAACTACACCTTTCACAGTCTACAATGTAACACTGTATACTTGGTTTTGTTTCTCTCTTTGCATTAGTTGCCAGAAACTCTGAAGCTAAGTATTTGGTAAGTGTACAAATATTCAAGATGTGCATTTTGTGTACTAACCTTATTCATAATGCATTTCCTTTTTCCTTATCTTTTCTCTTTTAAACTTATTTTAAATTGAATTTTACTTAAATTGTTTATAATTATTTTTAAACCTTGTTTGTAGCTAAAAGTGGAATAGATAAAATTTTAAAAGGTTACTTATAAAAACAAATTTTCCATATTGCACATTCCAACAATTTTAAACAATGCCTTACAAATAATTAGCATAAAATCAGTATGTTATAAATTTATTAATACTTCTCAATATCTCTGAAAAATGACAATAAAGATTCCAGATCTTAAGCTTCCAGGATGGTACCAGGATTTAATTCCAGGTTAGGCCAAGGACCCAGTAGAATTTTCTAACATTTTTACACCAGGGATAGGATTTTAACAATCAAAGTGCAAATGAGTAAAGCCAAAGAAGCCAGGGTGAAGAGAATACTTCAGTGAATATTTCAGAACCTGAGGCAATTTCTGTTTGGTATTGATGGGTTTCTCATAACGTCTTTTTTTCTTCAGCTCTTTAGGAGCTGAGCATCCTTAAATTACACAGTATTATATTTAAGCATTATGTGTGCCTGTTAATTTCTATTTAATTTCTGTCAAAGCTTGTTTAAAGTTGCTTGGAATGTGGGGCTCAGATATTTCAACTCAAGTGGTAGATGTCTCTAGAAATTTTAGAGAGTTCTGTAATGTTAAGCATTGCAGAAGCTGTATTTTCCCCTGGGATGTTGGTGGAGGGTACATCTTCCCACATCATCCCCCTCAACACACTATTTGTGGTCAATTGCCACAGCTCTTTGCAGCTTCTATCACCAGGAGATGGCATCTATTTCTTCACTTCTTTGAATCTGGACTGGTCTTGCAACTTGCTTTGGCCAAGAGAATTCAATGGAAACCAAGTTGTGTAAGACTAAGCCTGATATTCCAGAGGCTTTTCACATTTCTGCTGACTCTCTTGGACTCCTGTAACCACCTTTTAAGTCTCATCCTGCTGGAGGATAAAAGGCACAGAAAGCAGAAAGGAGCCATCTCAACTGAGACTAGCCCACAGTCAGCCCCTAGGTGATTGCCAAGCGTACGTAGACCATGAGTGAACCCAGACAAAATGAGCCTAATCAGGCCCCGACTGGCAGGAATGTCTAACTGGCCCAAGACTCATAAGCAATAATAGGTTATTGTTGTTTTAAGTCATTAAGTTTGGGGGTGGTTTATGCATGGCAATAGGTAACTGATTATATTGCTTTCAGGTCCTCTGAAAATGACCTGTCTTTAGCTCAACTATTCTCTCTTCTCCATAATGATGACTGTGAGTTTGAACTGTCATAAACCTGGAGGTAGTTCTGTAAAAATGAAGCCTCCAGGCCTGATCAAGATGCTTTTGACTACAATCTTGCTATTCTAAAGTGGCTGAAAACTCAAGAGAGCACCTTTTCTGATTTCTCAAAACACACTGCCTAAATATAGTCCTAAGACTGGCAATCAATATATAAATATCCAGAAAAAGCAGTTCCATCCCTTGTTTTTGTTGTTTGTTCTATTACTTAATAAAATTTACCTTTAAGATGTTTGCTCTTGTGTCTTGGCTAAAATTCCCTTTTTGATTTTAGACTCATATTCCTTAGATTTTGTCCAGAATTGAAACTCGTTGGCTTCAAGTACCCCAAGTGTTCATCACTTGCTCTGTAAATACAATCAGCGGTACCAAGGGCATGGTCAGTGAACTTCCCCATTGCATATCAAGCTTCCATTTTGTGCTTGCTTATAGTAAGAAAATACTGTGATGAGTCTAAAGTTATTAATACTTATAGCACCTGTTCTGTAGTCATGGCTGAAATATGCTAGAGAACATCAGAGATAACATACCTCACAAATATAGGAAGGTACATTTAAACCTATAATTAAAATAAAAATACCAAGGAAAATATTCTAGCATTTGACTACTTGCCTAGATTTCCCATTTCATTTGGAAAGCCACTAGAAATATGTCTTTTTGGTTCACAGGAGAGAGAAAAGCAGCTGGTTCCTAGCAAACTAATATAACCTACCTAGAGATTCATTTCAATATTCCTTGAACCTCTCTTTAGTCTCCTTCATCCACAATTGGTCCCCATAGTGCTATTCTCAGTTCAATACTTAAACGTGTTTACTCCATCCATAACTACTCTCCGGAAGAAGAGCTCTACAGATTATTTACCCCTTCTATGGCCTCAATTTTGTCCAGATAATCCACCAACACTTCACACATTAATATCAGTTACCTGTTGTCTTCCTTATTACCCAAGACCATTTTTGAAGAAAGATCTCCCCTTTTTTCTGGCTATATTCTAACCAGATCAGCATCTCATTCCTGATTGTAAGCAGCTCAGGTCCTCTACATACTCTTCTTATAGCTTCCTGCTTAATGGGGAGGAGATGAAGGAGGCGTGTGCATGTGCGTGGATCTCCAACCTCCAGAATGAGTTGTCCTTTCCATTCTACTTGGCTCCTCATTATAATAAATTGTGAATATTTGGTGGTTTGCCCCTCTGAAATCTCTGAGGAGGAATAGTTCTTTTTTCCAGTTGCTTGAACCATTCAGATTCAACAAAGCCATTTTGTGTATAATGACATCTATTTAGTGCATGATTCTAGAATATAGGTCCCTGCAATCTTTTGGTTGCTATGGAAATTTGAGTAGGGGGACTAGTTGACAAGTGGATATGTCTTTTGCCCAAATAGGAGTCTTGCATTTCCTGGGCACATGGCCCTGCCAATGGCAACTACGTAGACATGAGGTCAAAAAGTGAAGAACAATTAGAATCCTAGGTTAATAATGCTGAGCCCAAGACAAAAGCAGGGAATGGAGAATTACCTCATGAGCACATGAGGAATTACTAACCTTGGTCCTGGTGACTTGGAAAAATTCATGAAGAATTTCAAAATGGTTTACTCTTGGTAATCCACCAAAAGGTAGGCTGCATTCCAAGAATATTACTCTCAATATGGTATTATATAGGCACAATTAATGTAAGCATAAAATTTTGAAATGCTGGTGCCAAGGCCAATTCAAGCTGATATAATTTTCTCAGATTAAGTTTCAATGACTGTAACGCTTCAAAGAAAATTATATTATGACATAAAAGAAAAAACCCTATTGCAAAGGCAGATCACAGCTCCTTTTGGAATAAAAAGGAATAAAAAGGAATACTGATTAGTAAGAATGGGTAAAGCTCCCCTTGTGCTAAAGCATAAGATACAGGATGTTAATTTTTACCCACTAGGTTCTACAACTGCTTACATAAATCTCCCATTTATGCATGTAAACTGGGTTACATGTTGTGTGAGCAAAAATTAAGGCTTAAGCAAGGAAAATGCACATTAAATTTAAGGTCGCTATTTTAGAGTTTGAACTGAAGTTGCCTGAACATTTGACCTTGGAGCTGTTCCAGAGTGGTTTCAAACATAAAAAAAAAAAAAAAAGGGGAGGAGCCTGAAAGTGAACTCCAACATCAACATCCATTTGTGTATACTTGACATTGGGCCTGAACAACTCAAAGAATTCTAAATGTCTCCCTATGTTGGACTTTCTCCAATTGTGTGGTAGAATCACTGCAGCAAGATCACCTGGCTACTTATTAAAAATGCAAACTCCAGATTTTACCTCAAATAAATCCCTCATGGATGAAGTTTGAGAAAATGCATTTTTAACAAGCTGTCAGGGTGATGATTATGCACACTCAAGTTTGAGTACTACTCCCTTGTGGGACATCAGTGTACTCAATTTTGGAAAATACAGTTTCTTAGGTTTAATAAATACTATGATGATAAGAGTAGTGAGAAATGGGAATATGCCCATTATTCAGGTACAAGTTGCTTCAGCTGTTAGAGAGTAGTCAAAGTACGTAAGTCTGTCTTAGTCATTTTCCTTCCTCAACTTTAACTCAAAACAGTCTTCCATTGTTCTGGCCCTTCTTGCCATCCAGGCTTGACAACTAAACTTCTCTAACTGGTTGGCACCATCAGTAAAACTCAAGGATTTCTAATCTGTAAAACTCATCGCCACCATTTTTTTTTTTGACTTTTACCTTTTTTGTATTCATCCATTTTGAAGTTCAAAACCATTTCATGCTTGCTATCAACATTTTGTGACCACACATTCATAAGCATTTGCTTATGTACCTCTCTGGAAAGAGATACTAGGCAGGCCAGCTAACTGGGGCTATTTCCTGGAATTGGATGATTGGGAGAAAACTTATGCTTATTAAAATTATGAATGTGCATATTGCCCATTCTATACATTGATCAAATTAATTTTAAAATGTGATAAAAATTAACTCTATGTTCTATATCCTACATAATACTAAACTCCTTAATGACTTAGGCCTTTGAATTTTCTTTTTTTTCTAACCCCAATAAGTCTGTGTAGAAATTGGAAGTTCCATAAATGTTGTTGAGTGAGAGTTTTGAAACAGATTAAAGTAATTTCAAATTGCAGGTTTGTACTTAAAAAAAAGTATTGTACTATTTTGAGACTTAAATGTTTTTCCTTTAGAGGAAAATAACATAATTCACCTCAAACACACTTTAAAGGAGATAAAATTCTCTAAAAGATAGCTTACTGAAGATCTTTTAAAATTTCATACTAATTAATAAATACCCTGGCTGCAATACCTGGGGCTAGAGTTGAATAACAACCTGCTCCATATTAGCTGAAGCTTTAGAAAATTCACATTTTGCTTGTTCACTTAAAATGGTGTCACCAAGGAGCAAATCTAAACAAATAAATGTTTGTAACTCCTTCTTATGTCAGTTTAATACAGCACAATATCCTTATTCATCTGGTTAAGCCATTAAGCTGACAGTATATTTTTATCTTTAAAGTAAATTTCTAAAAATTGCACAAATCTAGGTGATGGCAGGAAAAAAATATAGTTGATACCTTTGGGGGGGGCTTAGTCATTGTGAATAATAAATTTATATGAATATTAAGTAGTAAAAAAACTTACAACTTCTGACAAACGTCAAGCCATCTCTTATCAAACCAAAGGTGCACAGATTCAATATGCTTCAAATACCAAATAGAATCAGCATAGGTAATTAAATCCTGAATTAAGTTTCTGATTACTTCGATTCATGGTAATCTTTTCCTCCTCTCAAATTTTATAGTAAATTTTTATCTGGATGTACATAACCATTCCTTAAATACTATTTTATGTAAATATATACATATTTACATATGGCTTGAGATGACATAAATTTATTATCTTACAGTTCTAGAGGTCAGAACTCTGACACAGGTCTCACCGGGCTAATATCAAGGTATTGGCATGGGTTGTGGTTTTTCCTTGAGATGCTAGGGGAGACTGCTTGTATTTTAAACTGTATGTTTAAAATATAAATATATAGACATATATTGTTAGTATACTGTATGGCACAAGGAAACATGAAAAACACACTGCTTAAGAGAAAGTTCCATTAACTATTATGACAGTCAATTGTTTTCCCAAGTCAACATTGCCAACAGAGTTATAAGCCAATAGAATATAAACCAAATAATCCCCATTTTCTTCTACCTAGCTATTTTCTGCTAAGAATTTTTACCAGTTCTTTAATACTTGTTCATCTTTAGAGGGCTGGTTGCCTTGGTATTGCTTTTAAAAATTTGTCTTTCTTGGGGCAGATTGAATTTTTAGACAGACAAATATATATTTTAAGAAGTTTTAACATTAAATATTTATGCTCATTATGTTTTTGAAGCAATAAAAATATAATAGCACTGTTACCTTTATGTTTATTTCAATAACTTAGGGGCAATGTGAAGAATTTTTAACTTAAAGCAATAGAACTTTGTTGACATTCCATCACTTAAATGCAAAGTTACTGCTCAGGCTGACCAGTCCTAATTATATCTCAAGGATAGTATTCTTTATTTTATTACATATGAAATTAAAACATGCAGAGTCTTTCTTAAATAAGTAGGTTACTGCTACATTTTAACAATGGAGAAACTGAAGCATGCAGAATTGAGATATGTTGCACCAAATAACTCATCAACTTGAAGGCTATTTTCAAAATAATGGAGGGTAGAAGGGCAAATCACTAAAACCACTGCTGTTTAAGCTCTGTATCCTAAAGGGTAGGACTCAGGAATCTGCATTATAAGCAGCAGCTCCCAGTAATTCTGTTTTAGGCTGTAAGACCACACTTTTTTAAATGCTGCTATGGAGCAAGAAATGATACTTTATGCAGCATATCGTCTACAGAATAGATTAAAAGATGGTTGAAAAAAATAAGAACGATTCCCAATCTTCTCTTCTGTGTCAATCATATAGCTAAGGCTTTGGTGATAAAAACAGAAATAACATACATAACATCCTCCTAATCATCTAATGTATTTTTTCTCCTGATAAAATAATTTTTTTACACTGGATATTATAAAATACAAATTTTAAGCTAGACTATTTTTGCACACAAATTCATGTTGTCATAGTCTTATTTCATGAACACTCTATCTTCAGAGAGAAGAATACAGAGCTTGTCGGGCCAATGGAAATAAAGTTGGCTAAAATGTATTGGACACTCATGACCTTCCAAATGCGTTACATGTATTAACTCTCAACCATCCTCTGAGTTGGTTGTTACTACCACCTTTTTACAGATGGAAAGAAGCCAAAAAATAACATAAGTATCTTG
The DNA here is from genome assembly GCA_963575035.1 of Avahi laniger. Lineage (NCBI taxonomy): Eukaryota > Metazoa > Chordata > Mammalia > Primates > Indriidae > Avahi > Avahi laniger. The sequence goes on from CAUYSK010075693.1 coordinate 8,983, forward strand.
CCCTCGTAGAAGAGATGGTACTAGGCTTGGAATACAGAGAGTTAGCTTGCATGATTCAGACCCTTAATCACTGCACCACTATATGACCAGTAAACTGTGTGTTTATTCATTTGGTTTTAATTTGAGGGAAATGTGACAATTGGGAATGGCATCTTTGTGGAACCTGGGAAGAACCCTGATTGAGGTCAGGTTTCCTAAAAGCCAAGCACCATGAACTTTATGGCTTGAGATGATATAAATTTATTATCTTACAGTTCTAGAGGTCAGAACTCTGACACAGGTCTCACCGGGCTAATATCAAGGTATTGGCATGGGTTGTGGTTTTTCCTTGAGAAGCTAGGGGAGACTGCTTGTATTTCTATCTTTCAGAAACTGTCTGCATTCTTTGACTCATGATCCCCTTTCTCTGCCTTTAAAGTCAGCAATGTTGCATTTTTCTAGATGTTCGACTGTAGTTACATCTCCCTTTGACTTCCTCTTCTCTCTTCCACTTTTAGGGATCCCTGTGATTACATTGGGTCCACCTTGATAATCCAGGATAATCTCCCTAATTTATGGTTGCAGATTAGTGATCTTAATTCCATGTGCAACTTTTCCCCTTTTCCAAACAACCTAACATATTCACTGGTAGGGGTTCAGACATAGATATCTTTGAGGACCATTATTCTGTGAACCAGAGGATTCTTCTTCAGGTGATTAATTATGAGAGAGTTCTCCATAGAACAGGAGTGAGGGAAGCAGGAAAGGTCTGGAGAATGAAGCTAAGCCAAGATGTGATCTCAGCTGAAGACCACCTTCAGCCTGATCCCAGCTAGAGGCTGTGCGGTACAAAGTGTACCACAAAGTTAGTCCAACCTTAGGCAAGGGGCTTGGTAGAGTTCTAGGGTTGGTCACAGCCTACAAGTTGAAGTGGCTCCATTTGTCTAAAGGCAACCATAAGAAGTGCAGCTGGGGAACTACTACTAACTACACCTGCAGAATGGGTGCCAGTTCTGGTAAAGACGACCTGGGAAGAGCACCAGCATCATGCACTACAGACCACAATATGTGTTTGTGTCCTCCAAAAGCAAATCTGACAGAGTCTTCACTCTCAGTATTTAAGAATTTGACCATACTTGGAAATAAGATTTTTACAGGGATAATCAAGGGAAAATATGGTCACCTACTAATCCAATAGGGCTATTGCCCTTATAAAAGGGAGATATGTGGACACAGAGACAGGCACACACTGAGATTAGATGATGTGAAGACAGAGGACTACAGAGATGCATCTATAAACCAAGAAACATGATGCTACCAGAAGCTAGGAAAGAGGCATGAACCACTTCCTTCCATGGTGCCTTCAGAGGGACGATGACCCTACTGATTTCAGACTTCTAACCTCCAGAACTGTAAGACAATAAATCTCTGTCATTTTAAGTCACACAGTTTGTGGTACTTTGTTATAGCAGCCCGAGAAAACCAATACACATCCCAAGTCACAAAGCCTAGAAAAGAGCAACTTAGTATCTAGGAGTTAGCCTCCTTAAAATTCACCCAAGGGGTCTTCTTTCACATCGTCAAGCTGGGAATATTTAAGATTTCCTTTAGCTAAGAAATCATTAAACTCTTCAAGGTAGGTCCTTTCTTGACCCTTATGTCCTATAGGCAAATATTGTCTGGATTTCCACTCTTCCCTGCAAGTACTCTGATAATAGACTCACAGCCCTTTAATTAATTACATAATTTTCTTACCTACAAACCAGTAAGTTCTGTGAGGACAGGTCTTACACATATTCATATCTATCATGTAGCATGATATAATAGAAACTTTGAAGAAATAATTGAATAGTACTTCCCCCTTAGGAATCTCAAAAGACAGTAATAGTAACTTTTTGTGCTCAAAGATCAAAATAAAATACAGAAGAAAGAAGAGACTGAGATATTAACGTAGTAAGCTGGGAGATAATGCATTGGGTCAGGAATAGAATAAATGAGTTTTACAAACCCTGCCCTTTGCCCCAGTGAGAAATCTCAGAAATAATAAAATTATTTCTGAGAAATTATAACTGACAGGCTTATGAAATGGAAGCATGATTAGAAGTAACTTTGGCCCAAACAACCCAGGAATACGATAATAGTTTAACGCAGTTGGGAGAAAATAATTTCAATCAAATGAAGTACTTGGCATTTGTTGGAGAAAAGAAATTTCTCCAAAGCTCTGAAATTATATGATTGTATGCTCCTATGAGATACTGAATTCTACCACTCTTGACCCAGTCATTGGGGCATAAACACAGCCTACGTTTTATGCTGACCTAATACTACTTTAAAATTATAATTGAATTACTTAATGTCTTCTACTACTGAGCCAAAAGCAGAACCTTGGGACTCCTAAAAAAATAACTTTTAATGAGAAGACCAAGGTGCAATAATTTCTATTCCAATTCAGGCAGCAAATAAAATACACAGTTACCAAAGCCAGCTTTCTTCAACTGACCTTTAAATAAATTTTATCCACCTAGAAAAAGTGTGCAAGAATCTTAGTGAGGGGAAATTGAAATACATGTATCTATATCTAACTATCTCTCAATCTAATTTCTGTAACTCAGTGATATGCTTTCAAGTCCACGACATAAATTTTGTCTTAGCCTTCTAAACCCGTTATCATAGATAATAATAAAAAGGATGCATCTAAGAATTATCTTAGAGCACACTTGCATATTCAGAGGAAAAATATAAGTTAAAGAGGAAAAATAGCATTACTGAAATGTTGTAGTATAAAACAGATTTCATTGCATCTGTTCAAAGAATCATAAAATTCATCTATTTATTCATTTATCTATTTTTGTTGGAGAGTCAGTGCCCAGATACCCAGTAAGGGGCCTGTCCTCTCCACCTCTGTGGTATAACCTCATTCTCCTTTTCAGCCTATACCTCTCTTGCTTCAAGCCTCCACAGCTGCACGAAGTCCCTCTGTATCCTATGTTTTGTTCAAACAAACATTTCTTCAAATGTCAAAGCACACACAACTATTAATATTAACCTCTTAGAGCTGAGGCTCTGAGGATTCCTTGTGACTGTTGTTAAGCTGTACAGATAAATTATTTGATGTATGAATGTTTATATGGGGGCGTATAAAACACATGAATATTTTTTGCAAGGGATTTTGAATAATCTTTCAACTAAAATTATAGTCTACTGAAAATAAGGTACCTCCATATGATGATCATCGGGGTTTCTTTCTAATGTATTTTTAAAAGCAAATGAGGACTGGGATTTTTAGTTATTAACATTGGTACCAATTTCTTCCTTTAGTGACATTGTGGTTGAGCGAAGGTGGAAAACTTAATAAGCATAATACCTCTGAGTTTAGAGACTGGTAACTCTCAAGTACACAGTACAACTAAAGTGCCCTGTCAAATAACTCAAGCCCTGTGCCAATGCCTAAGATTAACTTGACACTGAGCACCTCTGTGCAGTTACAAAATACATCACAACTGACTCTCTGGTTACCTTTCTGAGTAATTTGGGTTCAGTTATTATGTTTAAGTATAAATGTCAGCAGTGACCTTTAATTATTTTTTAAAAATTTAAAATTTTTTTAAAAATTCAGTAAATGACTCCCTTATTTGTATCTTCCAGTCTTGTCACATTTAGATGTCACTGAGGGTTCTCTTCAAGAAATCTGCTCTAGATGATGAGATTTAAAATGATTCCAAAGAAACAAACCTTATGGAGGACAAGCTGGCTATGCAGCCAGTCCTCTTTTCTATCTGCAAGTTTCGCATCTACAGATTCAACCACCACAGATCAAAAAAATATTAATATTTTGGGGAAAAGTAATACAATAAAAATAATGCAATTTAAAAAGAAATTCAATATAACTATTTGCATAGCATTTCCATTGTATTAGGTATTATAGGTAATCTAGAGATGACTTCAAGTGTATAGAAGAATGTGAGTAGGTTATATGCCAACACATAATTATTCATTTTATAGAAGATTTGTACATCCTGGCAGATTTGGATATCCTTGGGGGCCCTGGAATCATTTCCCTGCAGATACTTGTGAAGACTATAAGTGTATAACCCTTTACCCAATAATTCTTGGGTCAGAAGTCCTGGGAATTCATGCTACAGAAATACTGTCATGTATGAGAAATGATACAAATGCAAGCCTATTCACTTCTGCATTGTTTAACATTTAATAATTGCAAAGATGGGAATTAACATAAATTTCCAGTGTTAATGGAGTAAATTATGGCATATCCATAAAGTAGAATATTATGTAATTGTAAAAAATAGAAAACTATATTGTTATGGAAACATCTCCAAAATATATTGCTAAATGAAAAAAAAGAAAGGCACAGAACAATGTATATACAAAGCTATCATTTGTGAAAGAAGGGGTGGGATTAAGACAATATATTTATATTTGTCATAGATGCATACAGAATATAAGGAAACTGATAATTATTACTTATGTGTCAAGAGGGTTGCTTGAAACTGGAGGAAGGCAAGATTGGGCATGGGAGAGAGATTTTCATCATATTATTATATATTATGATTTTTAAATCAGGAATTATTTACTCAAATATTTTAGAATTCTGAAACAATAAAAAGTTAAAAAAAAATAATAGTTCCAGTGTAACAGAACATACTAGAGGGATTGAAAACCCTCTTTCATTGTGTGGCACCTAAGGACTCGTGCTATCCAAGCTCAGAAAGGATGGATTTCAGCTTGATTTAATCATTCTACAATGTAAGCATATATCAAAACACTGCATTGTACCTTATAAATCTATAATATACGCAATGATTATTTGTCACTTAAAAATAAAATGATCGAAAAGGCGGTCACCCCTCATACATCTTATATCTTGTGTAGCTGGAAAAAAACTCCCATGAGACTTTTCTGGAGAAGGATCATAATGCCATGATCTAGAAGATTATTTCCCCAAATGTAAACTGATCTTTTTTAGGGGTTTTCCTCCACCATATCTAATGATTTCTCCATTCCTCTCAATCTACTACAAATACAATCTGCTTTATATGGACATGGTCACCTTCTACCTTTCTTCAAATCACCATTTGTGAAACTTTGTTGGTTCACTTACTTAAATCTTCATAGATAAATATAAATCTCTTTCTCAAGGCTATATTCCAGTTATGGTCCTATTCTCCTACTCCAGTGTCACCAGCAGTATGCTTGTCTTTTTCAATTTTTAGTATTTTAACAAATATGTAGGAAGCAAAAACAATTGGTTCAACACCAATAGGGATTATGAGGAATAAAAGACTAAAATGTGCTCCTGCCACAATAAGGTTACAATGCAACTACCCCCCCTCCATCTCTAACCTATGAAGTTTATTTAACCAGTATTGAGACCCTTCTCATACCAAGCACAAGCTTTTCAATTTTATTTCTTAAACCTCAAATTCATTCCACCTCTACAAGTTCTCCTTGATAGTAATGCAGCTATCTTTTATAGATCTAACTTTCTGTGGTAGTCATAGGGCTTAGCCCTTTATAAATACAGAAAGCCCAAGTTACTGACTATAAACTTAGTGAACCGGAAATGTAACTTTCCTTTTTTCTGTGACTGAATATCTATTTCAAAACCCGTTCTACTGGTGGAGAGATGGAATCTTAATTTCTGGATAAACTAAGTCCATTCAGGGTTTCTTCCACTGTCCCTTCTCTTCAAATTTATATTGATATTGGGGTGGGAGCAGGAGGGCAGTTGTAGATACTCAGGTAGTGTCCTGTCTTTGGGAATAGAAAGTATTTCCTTCTCAGCCATTTCTTATCCAGGTTGACCTCTCCTGAGCTCTTCCTTGTCTCATTTGACTATGATGATTGTCACCCTTCTTCACTGGCATTTTTTTGATCCTACCTTATTCCTTAGCACCTGCTGTTGCATTTTTCCCAATGGACTGTAATAGCCCTCCAGAGCCAGTACTGCCAACTGTCCTCCGTGCCTCCATGCTGAGAACACTGGAAAACAGCTGCTCCTCGTACCATGCAGGGGTGGGTGTTTGCTAGGCTCCGGATCCTCCATCAAGACATAACATTCAACGCTTTCTCCTCTGCTACTCTCACACCATGTCGCTGTTCTCTATAATCTGAGATTATAGAGGGGGAATATACATCCATCCTTCCTAAATATTCTCAGAATTTCTTACTTATTCACATCAGTACTCCCCTTTCCATCTTGCCCATTTTTCTCCTATCCTAGGGTATGCTAGCCTCTGGGATATAAAAATCTGACTCAGTAGACATTCCTTCAAATCTATTTCCTACTCAAATAACAAAAATTAACTTTTTTTCGTTTTGACATTGTACTAAATTCTTCCTGTAAAGGAAAACACATCGGCTAATACATCAAAATATTATCCCAGATGCACATGTATTAACTCATTTACTGTTCACAACAGCCCTATGATGTAGGTGCAATGAATTTTCTCTTATGGAAACTGAGGCTGTGTTGTTTTTTTGAGGTCATAAAGTTAGTAAGTAAACAGAATTGGAATTGGATCCAAATGTATTCTCAGAGCTTAACCATAATCTTTTCTAGAAATTTTTTTTCTCCTAACTTCACAAGAAAGTCACGCTTTTCTTACTTAAATGATTCTGTACTCATTTAATAGGGGAAAAAAAACCCCGACAACATCTAAACTTGTTTTCCTATTTGGTGACTAAACACTTTTGTTGGTTGTTCTTGTTTCTATAGTGTACAAAGTTCACAGCTTTTTACTTCAATCAGATCCAAATCAATAATGTTAGTTATCAAATCTGTGTTAGTTGGGGTTGCTTCTTTTGCATTCAGTGTTTTATCTACAGATTATATTTTGCCCCATTTTGAAGCTTTTTTAAAAAACAAAGTCTTACAAGAATACCATATTTGTTATTCTCTCCTTAAGCAGCCTATTCAACCCTTAGATTTTTGTCTTCCCTGAAGCATTAACATGAATGTTGTTCTCTTTCCCTCTCTCTTTGCCAATAGTGACTCTGACTCAAATTGCTGCCCAATGTTCCAGCACATTCTGGGTGAGTTTCCCATGGACACTGTTGTCCTTCCAACTTTGAGCATTTTCCTTTCTTCCAGGGCCTTTCAGGGAAAATTTGCAGGCAAAGACATTGCGTGTAGGCACAGCCTTACCCTATACAATCCAGCCAATCCCCTCATGCCTTTGGTCCTCATGCTTTCTGATTAGTCAGATGGATAACTCAAAGCAGGATGCTTTTCTCTTACCTACTATGTACCCCACTGTGGCTTTGGAAGGGAAAAAAAGAAGAGAGAAAACATGGGGGGGTGGGCAAAGGAGGAGGGACAGAGGGAGGAAGGTGGGGAGAAAAAGAAAGGTTGGGGGAGGAAACAAAGGAAGGAAGAAAAGGGAAAAAGAGAAAAACCAGGGAAAGAGTTGCTTGGAAAGCAGAAGACCAGAGTACAGCTTCAAGTGGAATGCAATCAGTCTCTCTGGGAGAAAGGAATGCTAGAAAACTACAGAGTGTTCTGACAGATGTATTTTCACAACCCACTAGCAAGAGACATTGCAGCACACAAACTCCCAACAGGCACATATGATAGTGCACAGGTGATTGATAAGTGCTTAGAGAGACACTAGGTCAAAGAATTTCATAGCTCTCATTTCAGGGTTATTCTTCAAAAGAACAGTAAATTTCTGGGAACTTGTAAACTCAGTTGTCTTGGCTTGAAGACAACATAAGGTGAAGGCATTTTTGGTGATGCCCACAGTTCTATTTACAGTTAAACTAGCTAGATTGTCATCTAAGCTATGTACCACAGCTATGTTCAAGTCTACAGATATTTATGTGTACCTACTATGTGTCAATTGGTATTTTGGGTATTGGGGATAGAGTGGTGTATTAACACATGGTCTTGGCCTTCATGGAATGTAAAGCCTTGTAGTGGAGAAAGGTTCATTTATGACCCTAACCTGGATAAAAAAGATTTGAGATGGAGGCACAGAAAATATAAATCTTAGGTTCTAAAGTTAACTAATGCATCGTGTTTATGGATACATAAATGGCAATTTACCACTTCGGATGACATGTTTTTGGTATTCATTCTTCATTCTTTTGTTCAATCAACAGTTGAACAGCTTGAACAGCTCCTCTGTGCCAAACACTGTGCAAAATGCTGTAGAATAATGTTCCTAAATTTCCCTGACCATTAGAATCACCTTTATGGAAAAAAAACATGGATTCCCCTTGGAGATTCTTATTTAGTAAGACTAGAGTTCATCCCAGAAATATATATTTTTAACATACACTGCAGGAGATGCTTATAAACAAAGAAGTTTGGGAAATCCTGCTGTAGAATATACCAAGATAAAGTAGATAGGGAACCTAATCTCAAGGATTTTACAATTTCTCAAACATTTGATTTTCCTTTAACATCTGAAGGGGTAATTCAGATAGCTTTATGTCTCAGTTAAATGGGACTATAAATAATATCACTGATCTTTTAGGTGAATCTGAAACTGGTTTTGTAGGAAATTCCAAAATTCCCAAATCACAGAGTTCCTAATACACTTGAAGCAGTAAATTTGCAAAGTGACTAATTTAAATTGCAATTTTTTTAAAAGTTTGGTATTCTTATTAGAAAAAAATCATTATTTAGAATTACATCCTTGATAGTTATAAGTATGTAATATTAAAGCTGGTAGGGCCCCTGAAGATAATTCCCTCACTTAAAAATTCATTGGAAAATTGTACCCAGAGAGGCTGAGTTTCCTGAATCCATAGAACTAGTATTATAATAACAGAAGGAGAACTAGAACCTATGTAAGATAATTCTAAAAATATATTATTTCCATTTCATCACATTCATCCCACCCTTCAGCTGCAGAGAAAAAAGAAAACTATCTTGCTTCAGACTTTAAGATTCACAAGGAGCATGGGGTTGGGCATCTTTAGCTTATCACTGTATCCTCAGCAGGTAGTGCGATGCCTGGAATGCTGCAGGTGGAGAGAAACCATCTCCTCTCACCTGTTAAACCAAGGGTAGGTATCAGATTACCCTCCCTCTTCCTCCTCCCAGTTTTTCTGGAAAACAAACCCAGCACCCATCTCAAAGTTGCTTCTCCCCATCCTCTCCCACCCCCACTCTTCCTTAGAGAACTAATACACAAGTATTTTTCACTCAGTCCTATCAAAGACTTCTGGGTAACTACTGCAAATGTGTTCCCCTATCTGCTCATCATCATCAGCTAGGAGCTTGTTAGAAATGTATCTGAATACCAGACCTATTGAATCAGAATCTACGTTTAACAAGATCCCAGGGTGACTGATATGCACCTTAAATTTTCAGATACACTGGTCCAGGTGTATATCAAAGGCACATTGGACGAACATTTTATTTCTTGTTAAGATGTAATGGCAAGGGAGTAAATTATATTTTAGGAGAGAAATAGAAGAGTGCTGACCTCTTTTAGGAAGACCAATAAAGTAATTGTCCAAGCTATAATTACATTATTAATTAACAGCTTTATCCTTGGAAATAGGTTTTTTTGGTGCTGTATCTAATTTGTTTAATGATGACAATTTTTAAGTCCTAGAAAGATTTTTTATTTTATTGTTACTTTAAACTAGCATGATTTTGGCAGAAACAATTATAGTACAGGGCATTTCTTGAGGATTAATGAAAAGTTAGAAGGAATGGCTAGCTTGAGACAAGGCTGAAAGTAATTAATCCATCAAGTTATTAATTCTGGACACACTCCTTATATGTTAAAGTTGCTATTGTTTCATCCACAGAGCACTGGGAAAAGAAAGAGAGAAACAGAGCCCTGTAGATCTTTCCTCATGCTCTAGGCAGTTTCATTTTGTTGTTTGCTAATATTTTCCGGAGGCCTTCATAGAGAACCACTGCTTTGTTCATTAACCTTTCAAATTGCTTAATGTTTGCAGCATAAAGAACAGTATGATCTATTGCTATTACCTCAACGTTCATTTAATTCACTCTGCTACCCCGACCACATGTAAGAAATGTACTGTCAATTTCAAAGTCATTATGCAAATACTATACCTACGCACTGTTATTTTGACTTCCATTAGTTCTATTCCACTATTATCTTGGCCTCCTGTGAATCAGAAGTGTCAAATTTATATGTAGATTTGTGGGTTTTTTAGGTATTGGAGAAATACTGAGTGGTCTCCCACAGACTCAACAGAAAATCAATTGTATTTGAATCAAACACTCATTCTGCATTTTCAAATATTACAGTTCTAATGTGTCCTCCCATGAAAGTCTTATAGCATATGAGCCCTAAGAATTAGCTCAGGAAACCACTTCATATTTACAAAGGCAGGGAACATCATCCCTCCAAACATGCATTTCTGTATGTTTGCTAAAACTTCTATATGAAGATAGCATTTAGTTTTAGGCTAAATTAGGAGGATTCTATACTATCAAAAAATTTAAAAGATGAAACAAAAAGAAACACAAGGTCTTACCTTCAGGCTTTATGTGTATACCAGGCTTTACTTTATATGTTAAGTAAAGTAGCATGCCCTAAATAAAGCTATCTGCCACCATGTGTGTAAAAATGTATTTGAATTTCTGTAAGATTATTTGAATTTCACTTTGTATGTATTTCAAGAAATAAAACATCCTCTGTGAGTTCATATGTTAGAGCACTCCTTTACTCAAAACACAAGATCTTAAAATAAAAAGGATTTTTTTAATGATATAAATAAAATTTTGCTCAGTTTGTCCACTGTTTTTCTCAACTGAGTTGGTTTAATTACATGAGTAATGCAAAGCTGAACCAAGTATTTTTCCCCTTCCCCCAATCTCTCATGCCAAAACCAATTGATTCCATTTCCAGCTGGTTGTGAGCACCCTTATTAATGTTGCATAAAATCTAAAAACTTTTCATCAGTGGATACTCATGATCTTAATGTAACTTAATCTTTTGCAAGCCCCTACTCACCAACATGAGTATTTCATCAATCATTGTTTATGCATTGAATAAATAATCTCATATAGGTATGCTTCTGTATCTTTAAATATATGTAGATATAGTTGTGATTAACAGAATGACGATGCATTTAAAGGATTCTTACATTAATTTGTTATTATGTTTTTAATCTAAGTTTACAGATACTTAGTTTGACATATGGAAAGAAACAGACTGTTTTAAAAAATAATCTGATTTTTGAATCAGATTTAATTCGGGTGGAATGCTCTTCTCATTAGCTCATGGAACTTTCTCTAAAATCAATCACACCCTAGGCCACAAATCAGATCTTCAACAAATTTAAAAAATATATAAATTATACCATGCATTTTGCCAGACCACAGTGGTGTAAAATTAGAGAACAATTCCAACAGAAATACTTACCACTTCACAAAGTCATGGAAATTAAACAATCTATCATTGAGTGACTATTGGGTCAAGGAAGAGATCCAGATGGAGATCAAAAGATTCTTCAAACTAAATGATAATGGGGACCCAATTTATCAAAATCTGTGGCATACAGCAAGAGCATTCCTGAGAGGAAAACTAATAGCATTAAATGCTCACATCCAAAAGACAGAAAGCTCACAAATTAACAAATTTATAAACCATCTCAAGGAACTGGAAAAGCAAATTAATTCTAAACCTAGCAGAAGAAAAGAAATAACTAAGATCAGAGCAGAACTAAACGAAATAGAGAACAAAAGAACTATGCAGAAGATACATAAAATTAATAAAACCAAAAGTTGGTTTTTTGAAAAGATAAACAAAATTGACAGCCCTCCTGCTAGATTGACAAGATCTAGAAGGGAAAGGACTCTAATAAACTCAATTAGAAATGAAAAACGAGAGATCACTACAGACATCATGGAAGTACAAAACATTATCTTTGAATACTATAAAAATCAATAACCCCAAAACTACAAAACATGGATGAAATGGACAAATTCTTAGAAAAATACAATCTTCCTAGGCTCAAACAGAAAGAAACAGAATCCCTGAACAGACCAGTATGAAGAACAGAAATTGAAGCAGCAATTAAAAATCTTCCAACAAAGTCCTGAACCAGGTGGATTCACATCTGAATTTTACCAAACTTAAAAATAAGAATTCTTACTTATACTGTATAAATTATTCCACAACATTGAGAAGGAAGGTCTCTTCCCCAACTCATTCTATGAAGCCACCAAAGCCAGGAAAGGACACAACAAAAAAAGAAAACTACAGATCAATATTCCTCATGAATTTAGATGCAAAAATCCTCAATGAAGTCTTATCAAATCCGATCCAATAGCACATCAAAAAAATAATTCATCATGACCAGGTGGGCTTTATACCAGAGATACAAGGATGGTTCAACAAACACAAATTTATAAATGCAATTCACCACATAAATAATAGCAATAATACAGACCATATGATTCTCTCAATAGACACACAAAAAAAGCATTTGACAAAATCTAGCACACTTTTATGATAAAAACTCTTAATAAAATAGGCAAAAATGAGACATACCTTAAAATTATTAAGGCTATATATGATAAACCTGCAGCCAATATCATACTGAATGGGGAAAAACTGAAAGCATTCCCGCTTACAACTGGAACCAGACAAGGTTGCCCACTATCTCCACTTCTATTCAACATAGCGCTGGAAGTCCTTGCCAGAGCAATCAGACGAGAGAGGGGAATTAAGGGTGCCCAAATGGGGTCAGAAGAGGTCAAACTCTCACTCTTTGCTGACAATATGATATTTATCTAGAAAACTCCAAGGATTCAACCAAGTGACTCCTGGAATTGATAAATGAATTCAGTGAAGTCTCAGGATACAAATTAATGCACACAAATCAGTGGCATTCATATATGCCAATAACAGTCAAGCTGAAAATCAAGTCAAAGACACAACAGCTTTCATAATAGCATCAAAGTGAATTAAACATTTAGGAATATATTTAATGAAGGAGGTGAGAAACATGTATAGAGAGAACTATAAAACACTGAGAAAAGAAATTGTAGAAGATGTAAACAGATGGAAAACCCTACCATGCTCATGGATTGGCAGAATCAATATTGTTAAAATGTCCATACTACCTAAAGTGATCTACAAAATTAATGCAAACCCTATCAAAATACCATCATCATTCTTTAAAGATCTGGAAAAAATTATTCTACACTTCGTATGGAACCAGAGAAGACCCCACATAGCAAAAGCAATCTTAAGCAAAAAGAACAAATTGGGAGGCATCAGCCTACTAGACTTCAAGCTTTACTACAAGGCTATAGTAACTAAAACAGCATGGTACTGGTACAAGAACAGAGATAATTAGACCTTTGGAACAGGACTGAGAACCCAGACATAAAACCATCCTCATATTGTCATCTAATCTTCAACAAAGCAGACAAAAATATACATTGGGGAAAAGATTTCTATTCAATAAATGGTGCTGGGAAAACTGGATAACCACATGCAGAAGACTAAAACTGGATCCCCAGTTATCACCTCTCACAAAAATCAACTCACGATCAATAACAAACTGAAATCTAAGGTGTGAAACCTTAAGAATTCTAGAAAATAATGTTGGGAAAACTCTTATGAACATTGGCCTAGAATTTATGAAGAAGACCTCTGAGAAATCACAGAAGCAACAAAAATAAATAAATGGGGCCCAATCAAATCAAAAAGCTTCTATATAGCCAAGGAAGCTATCATTAGAGTGAATGGGCAATCTACAGAATGGTAGAAAATATTTGCATTTTACACATCTGATAAAGGACTGATAACAAGAATCTATGTAGAACTTAAGAACATTAACAAGAAAAAAATCAAACAATCCTATCAATAAATCCGCAAAGGACATGAACAGAAACTTTTCAAAAAAAGACAGATTAATGGCCAATAAACATACGAAAAAATGTTCAACAGCTCTAATAATCAGGGAAATGCAAATCGAAACCACAATGAAATATCACCTAACTCCAGTGAGAATGGCCTTTATCAAAAAGTCCCAAAACAACAAATGCTGGTGTGAATGTGGAGAAATTGAAACACTCTTACATTGGTGGTGGGATTGAAAATTAGTACAACTCCTGTGGAAAGTAATTTGGAAATATTTCAAAGAGCTAAAAAGAGAAATACCATTTGATCCAGCAATCCCACTACAGGGCATGTACCCAAAGGAAAAAAAGACATTCTGTAATAAAGACATCTGCACTCAAATGTTTATGGCAGCACAATTCACAATTACAAAGATGTGGAAACAACCCAAGTGTCTGTCAATATATGAGTGGATTAATAAAATGTGGTGTATGTATATCACAGAATACTACTCAACTACAAAAAACAATGGTGAACTTGCACCTCTTATATTATCCTGGATAGACCTTGAGCCCATCCTTCAAAGTGAGGTATCAAAAAAATGGAAAAACAAGCACCACACGTATTCACCATCAAATTGGTACTAACTGATCAACACTAAGGTGCTCACATCGTAGTAATATTCACTGGATGCCAGTCAAGTGGGGGAGGGAGGGTAAACTGACAACTAATGAATGTGGAGAGCCCTGAAAAGGGGAAAAGCAGTCTTGTAGCCCTGGCTTGAGTGAGACAAAGGCATTATATGTAACCAAAATGTTTATACCCCCATAATATTCTGCAATAAAAAAATTAGATTTCATGATTAAAAACAGGAGTAAATGTAATATAGGGAACAAGAAAGCATGTTTAAGTGTATGTGTGTCTTTATTTTTGCTGCACAATTAAAATCTCCCAAACACCACTGAAGCAAAGTGCTAGGCACAGGTGGCCACACCAAAATGTACATGATCCAGTCTTTGACCTGAATTAGGTTATAAGTCCAGACTTGTCAATTGAGGCATGAGTTTTTTTAAAAAACAATTTCATAGGACTCATTCAATTTTTTTATTATTTTTTTTATTTCAGCATATTATGGGGGTACAGATGTTTAGGTTACATATGTTGCCCTTGACTCCCCCCCAAGTCCGAGTTTCAAATATGTCCATTCTTCGGGTGGTGCCCGTTGCACTCTTTGTGTATGCATATACCCGTACCCTCCTTCCTCCTCCCCCCACCCCCTGCCCAACATCCAATAGATGTTATTCTTATATGTGCACTTACGTGTTGATCAATTTTAATATAGTAAGATAAGGTGAAATATGTAAAACAAATGCATTATGGATTATATTAAAAGTTTATAGAAAAAATATGTATTGGTCATCTAGGAGACTTGTGGAAATTCATCTCACATCCACCTTTAAGAAAGATGGTGAGTGGTGGCAGGAAAAAAAAAATGTAGATTAGAGCAGCTTCAGGTATATAACATGTACTGCACATTTAAAACACTGTCCCCAACAACTTTAAAAAGCCTTTGATTTGTGCATACTTTTTACCAGTTCAATAGATTTCTTCAACCTCTGTTATATTCTGACATCCATGGATATTGATCCAAATATATTTTATCACTAAAAACAGGTGATGTACTTAAACATCCAAAGATTTTGTTTTTAATGCATTTTTATCTGTGATTCATTTCCCCAAGACAATTTCTTGACATTCATTTAAAGCTCATGGTTAGAAATATTAGATTCTGACTTAATTGACTCTTTTATTTCATAGTCATAAACTGTTACAGGCTCCTACAAATTCTGGTTTCAGAAATGCCTGAAACCAAAAGTATATTAGAGCAAATATTTTAGGTGATGTGTATTTTCACCAAACCAACTCCTGTTTGAAAGAATTGCCCAGGCAAAATAAATCATTTCATTAATGAACTTAAACATTTGTTCAGCCAAATAAGCAGTAAGTTTACACACTTAAACATCAGTTTAAGTCTTGTAGCCGTTTTCAGATGTAAATTTTTCTCCCAAATAGTCATCTGGAGTCTTATGTTTTAAGATATAAACTGGGGTTTGGAAGTGATTAGGATCTGAGTAGTGAGTTCTAAGAGTAGTAAAGTGGTATAACTTCCAGGTTCCTGAAATTTTGTATTAACTAACTCTGTATTGTAGTTTTCCCTATAATATAGGTGACTTCCCTGCATCATTTGAAGAATCACTAGCAATTATTGGATATTTAGGCAGAATATGTTAAATATTGGAAAAGAGTGAAAATGAAAAGAGATTCAGAAGTTAAACATAATAAATTAAAAAAGGAGATTTAACTAACCAATTGCTTTATTTATATCAGTTTTCCAAATAGGTGATGGAAATATTTTGATGTATCAGATGACACACTGTATATCAGCACCGTAACTTGGCCAAGTTACAGTATGGAGGACGAGATGGTGGTAACCGAAATGAAAAGAGGTGAGATGAGTGAGGAGGTAACCAGAGTGCGAATTTGTGAATATCTTCTATGATGCATCTAGGCAATATTTTTTAACAGATCGGGAAAAAAAAGCACATTGGAAATTTTTAATTTACTAATCACTGATCAAGAGAAGAGTTCATGATAGAGGACTAAAACCACGATCTCTTGCCTCCCCTTCATTTACTTTGTTTTGTAAACAAGTAATCAAAATACGTACACAAAACTAGATATGACTTTTGACTACATTGAATAAATGGATTAAATAACTACTTACTAATCTATCTGCATTATTGTAAACAACTGCTGACAATGGTAAAACAATCTCCTTTGATACTGATAGAGCAGAAAAATACTTTGAGAACATTTGGTTTCAACAGGGTGTTTGGACATTGAGTATAACACATATGTATTTAGTTTCTAATATTTCAGGCAGTCCTGTAAGTACTTTTTCATATGTAAGGTAAATCTAGTCTATGTCTTTGTTCATAGTTACCAAATTAATGAGCTTTCAATACCCAAATCCTTGCAATAATAAAAATAAAGTATGCAAACAAAAGTGCATTTTTTGGAATTGTCCAGTTTGGATGCATTCATTGTTTGATCCATTAAATAGTTAAGTTCCAACTATTTTCTGGGCACTTCATAAATGCTTGAACTCAGTGGAGAATTAGAGCCCTCTGTAGCTTGTTTTCTAGTGAGGTATAAAGAGAATAAATAAATATATTTTAAATATCAATTATAAAAATTGATAATTAATGCTGTGAAGGAAGTAAACCAAGTAATAAAGTAAAATGAATATAAAGTTACCTAATTTGAAATCAGGCAGATACCACTTGAAATCTGTGACCTAGTTCACAGAGAAAACACTGTATTTGTAATGAGTCTGAACTTGCTAACAAGGAAAATGCAAGCTAAGGAGTCACAAAATTACTTTTGACACATAAAGTAAATCTACGAACACAAATATAGATGGTAATACTTAATAGCTCTGTTGAGGATGTTGCAGAGGTCAACACTTTCTTTTAATGAACCATTAATACTTAAAGCTATGCATTAACACGATGCTAAGATTAGAAGATAGCAAAAGGAGTAACAAAATTTAATGATCAAGTTAATACTCTAGTTTTGCTAGAGGGCCCACTATTTTACAAACCTCTGCTCCATAAGTGAGAAATAGTATTATAGGCCCAGGGATGCCACACAGAGCTTTGGGACAAAAAAAATTAAGACATGTTCAAATTCTGAGTAAAGGTATATAAAAAGATGCTGCATAGTATTTTCTCCTTCAAAACCCTGACGTGTTTTCTTAATTAATAGTTTTTAGTCTGTCACAGCATTATTTTTTTTATAAATATTGATTTATAAAAGACAGACAAGGGATACTTTATGCGAAGCGTTCATTGTTTATTCAATCATTTATTTATTGAGCATCTATTACAATTATTCTTAAATCTAATTTTGGTATTTTAGAAATAAACAGCAAGCTGTCTTACACTTGACTAGCCCGAAGGATGACAACACAGATAAACCACCTGTGTGTACCCATCTTGGCAGGCCTACTCAGTTGCTATAGATTCCTACAGGCGTATACATGGCACAGAGCTTCAGGTTACTCACAGAGAACTTCATTAGGGCACCACATGGTTGTGCTGAGTAGCTGGATACTTTATTATGTTATCTAGACACTAAGACTGCTTTTATTTTTAGGAAAAATGCCTATCAGACGAACGCTAAATGGGGATTTTTCTGATTTGTATACATTCGGCATAAAATATTAGTTATACATGCAATATTGAGCTACTTAAAAAAATGAACACAATATTTGGATAAATAAGGTATAAAATAATATAAAGGAACCAAAAGTAAGTCTCCTGTGATAGCATTTGTTAGACCTTTGCCTAAAGACCATATCCAGGCTTTATATACACAAACTAAGGAGAATGTGTATTTAAGGAGAGAATGAGCTAGCAGAAAAATTAATTTTAAATTTAAAAAAATCATGTATAGAAGAAAATGTTACCAAATTAAAATCACTTCTTGTAAAGATAGAAAAGCTGGTGTAATTCCAAAACGTAGATGTGTATAAAGCTACTAGATAAAGGATACCAGACAAGTGTTCTCTATAGTCCCAGGATGGGAGTAGGTTAGAAGGGAGTGGGGAAGAAAGAAATGAACAAAAAAAGAATGGAATTTGTTTTCTGTTAACACATTTGGTTATATGTGATTTAAAATATTCTACTCTCAAAAGATCCTTAAACATGAACAGTTTAAGGACCTTGTAGAATGTCCTTCCCCAAATCCTTAATCAGTGGCATACATGATACTATTCCTGTCCTATGGATCATTCCAAAGTATTTCTACTTGAAATCTAGAGCTCTGACTTTATGTCCTTAAAAATCACAAGTGACGTTTTTTTTTTTTTAATTGAGTTTGAACTATGTGCCAGGCATCTTTATAAGAATTTACATTCTAACATCACATCACTGCTACAAGTTAGGTGTTATTAAACTTATTTACCAATAAACTAACTCAGGCATGAGAGTTTACGTGCCTCCCCCAAGGTCACTCAAAGGCTGAAGAATTCAAACTGAAAGCCACTGAACAACATCCCTTTGTAAGCACATAAATTTTGTACAGCTGGGGGCTGGTACACATGTTTTTGCCTCTGGGCTTCACCAGGAAGGCAGAAGTTATACAGATTTGCCACATTACATACACAATTCTTTAGAATTCAACAATCCAGTTGCCTTTGAAATTAGAATCTCTAGAAAATAAAGTTGCACTGACCAGCCAAAGTTTCTGATTCACTGTTAAAATTCTAGCAATAGCTAGAAGTATAACCTTTATTTATAAAGGTTAAGAAGTATAACCTTTATTTATAAAGTATAACCTTTATTTAGGGTAAGTAGGAAATGAAATACAGTATTTATGCTGATAAAGTTACTTGAATGCTAAGGCACTAAGCACAGAGAATTTCAATTACTGTGACCCAATAGAAGCTAACAGTGCGATCATTAAGAAAGGGTTTGTTTATGTACCTGGAAGTAGTAAAATATTGTTTTCTGAGATTGAGGTCTCTAAGGTAAATTCCAATTTAGTCATACAAAATAAATGAGGTAAATAAGATAGAAACAAGTAAAGGTATTTTCAATTCTTCCAAATATTAGAGGACTTGACTTATCTAAGAAGGTACATTTGAAATTAATGGTGCATATGGATGAATCTTGTAAATGTCAGTCTTGCCAGAAACGTGAGTGGGATGAGATAATGGAAGTTTATTCATCTTTAGGAATGTGCTAGCTCAAAGTGGTCTTGCTCTTCTAAATAACTGTTTATTTTTGTGGAAAATATATTAAGTCAATAGTTTTCGTTTTCCTTAGAGAAAACTTTTATATGGATAAGTGGGGTGAGGGCCTAAGGAAAGTATTGGAAAACTGAATAAATTGCAGGAAATATTCAATATATTACATCGTTCTTAGTTAATAATAGCTACAGAAATGTGCTCAAATTTGTGCTCAAAGCTTCAGAAACGTTTCAACGCACTTAACAGAATCTCACCATACGTTTTCTTTCCATTTCATTAATAAATTCTCATATGTTCCTTTCTTTTCCAGATACAGTTTATTTTTATTATATTTTATCCCTCCCTCACTGATTTTTTTTTCAGTTATAAGTTTCTGTCACTCAATTCACTGAAATGTGAATGTCTCATCTCAGAGTCAAGAACAAAAGCCTTCCACAGTAAGGCACTTGGGTTGCATACAGCAACTTTGGGTAAATCATCTCATGGACTTGAAGCCTAAGCTAAATTCTCATGTCAGTTAAGGCTGCCACACCTCTCTTGCAAGAGACTCCATCTGCTGCCAAAGCCAGATTTGCAGGGGCATGTGGAATTCCCCAGAGTTACTGAATAATTTGTTTCCATTTTTTTCTAATTATGTCATTTTATGAAACTGGTACCAGTCCCATGTTGTCTAATTGGAGGTATAATCACTGGCACTGACGAGGAAATATTCCTAGTAGTCGTCTGCCCTCCTTTATGTCTGTGTTTGCATTTAAATTTGTGAGTTTTTATTTGTGAGTTTCAATGTATATTTTGAAAATTGTTAGTAAAATTCAGGATATTTATTTTACCTGGCAACAACTGCATATGCTAGCTATCTGTAACAGAACTCTACCAGTGCTGTTACGTACATACAAACACACATTTAAGTTAACAATTATGAAGATATTTACCTTTTCCCTATAGCTCTTGCCTTACCTATGCATCTGGCAAATACTCACACTGCATGTAGGTGAACCATACCCCTCCACTTCGGATTTTTCCATCCCCTGATACTCTTCCCAACATTCACTATGCCATTACCGCTACCACAATTACACATGTATGCACACTCATTGTTATACCCAGGACTTTCTACTGGAGATCGTGCCCCTTTGCTCTGAAATGACATATTTCTAACAACACAAATATTCACTTCCTTACAGTATTTCTTAGGTCAGAAACCCAGTAAAATGAAATAATCCTTGCTAAGGTGCTAAAGATTTAAGGGAATATTGACATTTTAAAAGCAGCTTTTGTATGGTTGCACCATGTTTTAAGGAGTGAATCTTTACTAGTATAATTTTAAGCTAAGATACACATTAGAAAACAGATTATTTGGGAGTAGAGAGATCCATACATCCTATAATATCATCCAAGGTCATCACACATTAAAATACTTTTTCTATAGACTGGTGATATATTCTTTTCAGTTGCGTGGCCTACGGAAAATACAGTAAAATGGGAAAATTCACTGCAGCCCATGGTATTCAAGAATATTGGGATCTGTATGTTAGTTTTGCCACTAACTAGCTTGACATTTCTAGCATATCACCTACACTGTTTCAATCTCAATTTCTCCTATATATAAATTGTTTGACATTAAATATATGATTCTATAATGTATGCTCTTAGAACTGAGTTCATCCAATATTTGTATTGTGAAACAAACATGTGGAAGAAAAAAATACACATGAGGAGGTAAGCAATTTCTATGGAAGAAATGAGAATTAAGCTACTTTTACAAATGGAAGACATATCAAAATGTATATACCATCACAGAATCCATGAATTTCAAATGAATGCTTTTGTAATTTGTCAATTGAGTTCTAAAGAAGAGAAGCTAAAATGTCATGAATGTATTAATAGAACTTTAAGGATGAAATCTGATTATAATCCAATCTTCACTGTTTCTAAATCTAATTTGATGTTGTCCACAAGTCAATCTATTTGTTAAACAAATGGGCCTTAAAGTAACCTACAAATTAATCAAACAGCTCTGCAGTTCACAAAAAGAAGTATCTTCAAGACTTTTAGTTATGATTACATTCAGACCATAGGCTTTATATATTTTGTTACGTTGTTTTACAATATGTTAGCATCCCTATGCTGCATTCCCAGTTATGGTTTTGAACCAAACAAATGCTTAAACTGAAAACTGAGAGAATCCACACTGTGAGCATACCAAGCATCTTCCAACCTCCAATGTCTAAAAACAATCTGGAAACCTTTGAAACAAAGGAAGAGGTGCTGGAATTAAAAAAAAAATAAATAAATAAGTTTTCAGATTATTGTTTCAAAAATGAGAACTTTTCAGATGAGAAATGACTTAATTAAGATGCCATGCTATAAAAACAGTAGAAAGATTTTAATTTATTTCTATGGGAAAGACTAAGTGTAGGAAAATTAGGTGAGATAATTTTGTTTATCTGCTACCTGCAGATTCTTTCCACACCTGAGGAACTTTTGATGAGAAAATAGTTTAAAGGAGAGTTAGGAAAGGTTCTAATCTTTTTCAGTGCAAGGGTAAGATGCAGTGAGAGACTGTAGTCAAACTGGGTGAGAAAATTGAAGTTTTCAGTGCTATCAATATGACAACTTCTAGCAGAGAAGTCAGTTGCAAAGATGGGTTTTTGACTTGAATGTAGGAAGACTCTGAGATAAGAAATTGACAATACCTCTTTTCCCAATTCTATTTTCAAGGTCTATCTTAGGCCAACTTACAAATTTCCTTTGGATCTCTTCCATCTATCCCTTCGAGGCTATGGGATTCTTTGTCTTTCATAGCCTTGCTGTGTGTGACTAATTACTCTAAATACTAGAACAGTGTTAGTCTACCTAAGTTTACTATCATTCCATTCGAAGATCTTGAAGACCTCTGGCAAAGTTGAAAGAGATCAATATTTATAATACCTTCCATTTATTGTGTGGTTGGTTCCAGGTACTATATGAGGTATCTTACATAATCATTAAAGTTCTCATCAAAATCTAAAGGTTTTTAATTTCCATTTTAAAGATAATTGATATAGGAAAGATTTTCTTTTCCCTGAGACGCAACTAGAAAATGTTAAAGTTAGAATAAAAACCAATGTCTGTTTAACTCCAAAATCCTGTCTCTTTTTACTGTGTTTTACCTTCTCTTGCATTGTACTCCACGGCATTCCTCTTCTGTCTGCCAGCTTTCTCTGACTCAAGAGTGATTGTTCACCACTCATATCCACTACCTGAAGCTAGGAAAGATGACAAAAGCACAGAGAGGCAGATAAATATAGGGTGTTAATTTATCAAGGACAACAATCCTTTCTATCTCTTGTGGTTTCAATTCTAAATACTCCAAGCCTCAAGACTTCTAACCTGCCTCACTCTATTCACACAACCTCTTTGGACTCTTGACTTGTCCCAGTTTCTTTGTGTCCTTCCATGACTCAAGACATGTTTATTTCAATACTCAAAACTCATTCTACTTTCCTTATTTAAAATTCTCTTCCTTCTGTTCCCACTTTCTAGCTTATTCAAACTGTACTCAACTTTTGGAGGCAACTCTAACCCCCAATCCTTCCTGAAGCCTTTCCAATTTTTTCAAATTATTATTTTGATCTGTTTTTTTGTGTGTGTATGTGTGTGCCTCTGAAAAAGTCCTTTTCAGAAGAACTTTTCAGAATAGCTATGCTATTTTTATTTTTAAAATTTTCTTGTGTCTTATCTTCCCAATGGAATAGCAAGTAAGAAGTGAATAAAATGCTAGATCATTTGTTCTCTGTAAGTATCTATGTGCAAATGGTTAAGAGTGAGCTATTAATATATCTGAGATGCTGTGGAGCAAAATACGGCAGAAAAATATCACTGTCCATCCAACTCCGTCTTGTACCTTCAATGTGCCAGGGTCAAGGAGGCCTTTTTCTGTAAGTCTTTCCCAGCTAACTGACAGAAACTTGTATTTGCATAGGGTGAGCTCTTTAGAAAATTCTGGAATTATTCTCAAGAGAAATCCTCTGAACTTATATACTATCCCAGCTATTCCTACAAATTACTGCACATTTCTTGATGGTTATATCTAAGACACATATTACAATTTCTTAGGTTTAGGAACCTCAAGTCAAGAAAGAAACAAGAATGTTTTTTAAAAAATATAATACACACTGTGAAGAGAAGCCTTGCTTTTTACTGTGCTCTTGAATACACTTGGTGAATATATCACTTCAGAAGAGTCTGAAAAGCAACAAAGTAAATGTCATCCTGGAATTTTGCAGAACTAGCAGAGAGTCTGCAGCTAAATATTCTCCTCTAGAAGACAGCCTAATTGAAGAAACAGCAATGAGTCACTACTTCAGGTCTGGCCTAGATTCATATAATGAGCACAAACTCATGGGCAAATATTATTGACCTATCGGCAAGACTCTCTTGACATTTTAAATTCACTTCAGTTAAGCATTATCTGACTACTGGAAACTTCAAGCCCAGTATTTTCCTTCTTTTTTTTCAAGCCAGCCACTGTTTCTTGCACCTGTTCTCCCCGGCACTGTGCGCAAGATGCTCAAGCCTGCACCATGCGGGTCATCTGGAGTGGAGGAGAAATGACTCAGACAAATTCCTTTTCCTCTTTCTTTCCCTTCCAACATTATTCACTTTACCCAGAAAGGTGGCAGAATAGAGGGCATAGATCACCGTGCATTTTTCAACCTGAGTTCTTTTTTATCCCTTTGACTAGAGAAATCCTGCAGTCCCTGTAGGCCCTTGTGGCTTCTACCATGCAAAGGCTTAAAGCATGTTGCGGAATGCCTGGCTCTGGCAGCGAGTCAGTAGGTCCTTAATGAGCAGTAGATACACTTATTTCATTACTTAAAAGAAAACATATTTTATTTAAATGTAACTTTTAGTAGGAGATTCTGAAATGACATTTGGGGCTGCAATATTTGCTCATGTTTTTATAGTAGACATGATTTAATAAACCTGTGAAAAAATACTAAAGCAACAATAACACTTTCACAGTTGAGGATCTAGTTATCATGCTCACAGTTACTCAATACGTGTCACGGAGAGTTCAGTGGAGATGTCTTTGGCAATAGTTATCCTTGCCCAGAGACACAGAGGGAGAACAACACTTAGAATGTAATGCTGGATTCCCTGCTTTGTACTTTATTAACTGTAGGTATTTCTCCCTTTTCTTCCCTACAAAAATCTAATATTTTCTATCCTAAAGGAAAGAAAAAAAAAATGTGGCTACTTAATTTTAAAGAGACATTGGATTCAGTGGAAATGTTTAGATAAATGTGAACAAATTCTTATCTCTTCTTTCTTTCCCTTAGGGGTGGTTTTTATCTTTTTACTTCCTAAATAGCAAAAAGATTGAAGTAGCTCTCATATGTCAAGTTTTGTTATGATTTGTTCATCCAATTAACAGACTCCAGTGTCCAGGATAGCCTTGGCTGCGCATGACCAAGGGCCAGTAGAGCCTGTTTGGGACTGTTGCAATTAGTATTATTTTTTTCTCCTTGTATCAGAGCTGTTTCACCCCCTCTTCTGTTTCACAAAAAGAAGGAAAGTGCCATAATTTCCTTAACGAATTGTTACTCTACCAAAGGCCTACAGTAAATTCTGGATTAAAATGATGACGGTAATTTTATAACTTTTATCCTGCTTTCAATATTATCAGGTGCTTAAATCACTGACTTTGTTTCTACCCATAATAATGACGCAACCTCATTTTAACCCCAGTCTGATTCAGGCTCCACACCTAATGTCTGACTTGCTTTCAAAATTGCAGAGAACATTTTAGTGAGCGACTAGCATGGGAAGAAGAGAACTAAAGTGTCTCATTTGAATCCTAAAGGAGTCTGAAAAATGGATGTATAAATCAGCTCTCAAATGTATAAGTTTTATTCCAAGAATCATGTTTAATTCTCTCCACTACCCTTATCTGCTTCATTCAAAAGAGAATCAAAGGAGGAACGAATGGAGTGTGTAGCTACCACCTTTAGTAACCCACCTTGCTCTTCCAGATCTTTTTCCAGTAGGTTTCTAATAACCATTGTCTCTAAATTGGGAGTGAAACACCTGAGAAAATACTTACTCATATTCTAAACATTAAAGATAGTGCTTTATGCTGCATGATAACACTGACTGGTCTAAAATTTGAGTATCTCATAGAACACTTAGGATGTTAGCGTTCTGACCAAAAAGTTGTTTACATTAATGACATTGCATCATCATGAAATATTTTTCTAAGACTATTTTAAAATAAAAATCATGCATTTAGTTCTAGAGTTTACAATAATATAAATATCACTTTTATCAGTCAGGAGCCATTATTGATAACATAGACAATCTATTTACTGAGTAGATCAAAACCTTTGCATTTTCTGTTGCTAGCATACGCGCCATACATTCCCTCAGTGTTTAAAGAGGAGAGTAACTTGTATCCTTCACTCTTATTTTCAAGATATAGGTCACAAGAAGATTAGACTAAATTTGAAGCCATAAGTTTTGTCAAACTTTATTTCCAAATACCCACCAAGCAGAACACCTGAGATTAAATTCTAAGTGTCATTTATGAAGAAGGAGTAAATTTTTTCTCTTCTCTGGCATAATTAAGGTACATGAATCATTTTTAATAGTACTTTTCCAAAGCCCTAAATGAACATGTCCACTCTTTGGATCTTCCCTTTAGTTAAAAATATGACTGTTATTAAAAACAGATTCTAATCCTTATTCCTTTATTACTTATATGTCCACACAAAGCAATTGATAGATGGGTCCATATACTGTCTTCATAAAATCCTCTCTGAGAACACTTTTATTGAATTTCCAAATGTTATAATACTGAAAAAGATAATTTAAGTTAAAATGTATTAATATAACAGAATTTTCTGTATTATAGAAAAAATGTGTTTATTTTGATCCAATTTATTCCAAATTAATATAAATGAGTGAAATTGTTAAGTAAAAATAATTAGAAGTGGAAGAGATTAAATGAATCTTTAACAATCTGTATTTGTAATTACATGCCATGTACTACTTTCAGTCTTTTATTTTTTAGGTTTTCATTCATTTATGCCCTTTTGAGTTAATCTTAAATTTTTTCCATAATATTCTAAATTTAATTAGAAATAATTAGCCAACACTTTGTATTACAGAGTATCATGTTAAAATTGGACCACATGCATTTTAGTGGGACCTCACTGTATAACTTTATGATAATGTATAATATTCAATACAAGGCAGTGCTAAATTGAATCACACCCAAGAGGGGGCTCAGTTATTAAAATATATTAAAGACATTATAAGTTTATTTCCCTTTGAAAGTATTCCCACATGACAGAACTTTCATAACATAGCTATATAACAAGATGCTCTTTTTTACAGAACATCCTTCAGAGCTTTGTGACCAAGAATATCTGGTTTAATATTTAAACACTGATTTAAAGTAAATTTGATTTTTGTTCCAATGGGAGATGAGAGAAAAGCCACCTAGGATGGACAGACATTGTATCGCTCAGTGTGCTTGTGTGGGGTGAGGAAGCCTTGGAAGGTGCTTTAATGAGGTCAAGGTATAAGTGAAATATGGGTTGGTGACCTCTAATAAAATGACTAATGTTCTATTTTTATAGAAGTTGGAAAACTTTGTATTTATGTATTGACCCTTCAAAGAAAGAGCTAATAAGTGCTTATTTCCCTCAGGGTTACTTTTCAATAACCAAAAGTATCTTTCTTACTTTTGACATCTAAATTGGTATGCCTTTTTATTGATATTAAATTATTTTAACCCCAGTACCAACATTAACTATGGATGTCTACATGTCAATTCATGGTATAATTTTAAGGATACAGGGACTTGTCCTTATCTTACACATATCTTTTTGCATTTTAAAATCAAGACAAGACTTTGGCAGAAGATACGATTCTTTAATGCTGTGATTAGAGATAGGATATGTAAAGCAGACACCTCTGGGAGAGAAAACAACATTGACCTAAATTCATACTGTGGTGAAAGTCAATGAAAGGACATCCCTTCCAGAAGGTAGCCTTTAAAACAGGGATAGTGTGAAGGCAATGAGTGCTTGAGGTGGAGCACGATCACATAAACAGAAGAGAGGAGACATAGAAGAGGGACATTGAGTATAACATTTAAGTGGCACAAGCCGGTTTAAAATAGCATATAAGAAATGTTATGTATACCCAGTGCCTTTAGCTTTCCCAAATCCAGCCTAACTCTATGTCCCAGAGCTGCATATAAGGAATAAAGACTATCTTCAATTAATTAATGTTTCTTGAAGAACTCTTTTAAATAGGCACTATAGGAAACATAGAAACAAAAGCACATTCTCTGATCTTGAGAATTTTAAAATTTTGTTGGGAGAGATCTGAATGACTCACGAGTCAAAAAAGTAACAATAGAAGATAATGGTAGGTCACTCTGCACTAGGCAGAGAGCAGAGATATTAGCTTTCTGCCTCTATTAATTCTCACTTAACTGCCTCTGAATCAATGATCAAATACAGTGGCTTATAAATGCTGGTCATATAAAATGTGAGAGGAAATAGCAAGCATGGATATTTTCAAAGCAGATTCTCAGATGCCCAGTTTTCCAAATGAACCACTGTGGTTGAAATATCAATAGAGGCATACCTTGGAGATATTGCAGGTTCAGTTCCAGACTGCTATGATAAAGTGACTATCACAATAAAGGAAGTCATACAGTTTTTTTTGTTTCCCAGTTAATATGAAAGTTATGTTTACACTATACTGTAATCTGTTAACTGTGCAATAGCATTATATTTAAAAATGCAATGTACATACCTTAACTATAAATGCTTTATTGCTTAAAAAATGCTAACACTCATCTGAGACTTCGGTGAGTCATTATCTTTTTGCTAAAGGGTCTTGTGTCAGTGTTGATGGCCACTGACTGATCAGGGTGGTTGTTGCTGAAGGTTGGGGTGGCTGTGGCAATCTTTTAAGATAAGACAATAATGGAGTTTGTCGCATCAATTAATCCTTCCTTTCATGAAATTCTTCTCTGTAGTGTGTAATGCTGTTTGATAGCATTTTACCAACAGTAAAACTTCTTTCAAAACTGAAGTCAGTCTTCCCAATCCTGCTGCTTATCAATTAACGATATCATTTTCTAAATCCTTGGTTTTCATTCCAACAATGTTCACAGCATCTTCACCAATAGATTCCATCTCATGAAATCACTTTCTTTGCTCATCCATAAAAAGCAACTTCTCATCCATTTAAATTTTATTATGATATTGCAGCAATTCAGTCACATCTTTTGGCTCCACTTCTAATTCTAGTTCTCTTGGTATTTCTACTACATCTGCAATGACTTCCTTTACTGAAGTCTGGAACCCCTGAAAGTCATCCATGGAGGTTGGAATCAACTTCTTCCAAACTCCCATTAATGTTGATGTTTTGTCCGCCTCCCATGAACCATGGATGTTCTTAATGGCATCTAGAATAGTAAATCCTTTCTAGAGGCTTTTAATTGACTTTGCCCAGTTCCATCAGAGGAATCATTATCTATGGCAGCTACAGCCTTACAAAATTTATTTCTTTAATAAAACCTGAAAGTTGAAATTATTCCTTGACTTATGGGCTGCAGAATGGATATTGTGTTAGCAGGCATGAAAACAACATTAATCTCTTTATACATCTCCATCAAAGCTCTTGAGTGATGAGGTACATTGCCAATGAGCAGTAATATTTGGAAAGGGATCTTTTTTTTTTCCCCTGAGCAGTAGGTCTCAAAACTGGGCTTAAAGTATTTAGTAAACCAGTATAAACAGATGTGGTATCCTCCAAGCTTTGTTGTTGCATTTATAGAGCATGAGCAGAGTAAATTTAGCATAATTCTTAAGGGCCTTAAGATTTTCAGAATGGTAAATAGCATTGGCTTTAACTTAAAGTTACCAGGTGCATTAACCACTAATAAGAGAGAGAGCCTGTCCTTTGAAGCAAGGGGTTACTTCTAAGCTATTATATGAAGGTCCTATATGGAATATTTTTCCAATAGAAGGTCATTTTGTCTACATTAAAAATCTGTTGTTTAGTGTAGCCGCTTTCATTAATTATTTTAGCTAGATATTCTAGATAATGTGCTGCAGCATCTATTATATCAGCATTTGTTGCTTCACCTTGCACTTTTGTGTCATGGAGACGGCTTCTTTCCTTAAACCTCCTGACCCAACCTCTGTTAGCTTTAAACTTTTCTTCTGCAGCTTCCTTATCTCTCTCAGCCTTCATAGAATTGAAGATAGTTATGGCCTTGCTCTAGATTAGTCGTTGGCTTAAGGGGGTGTTGTGGCTGGTTTGATCTTCTACCCACATTGGCAATAAAAACTTTCTCCATATCAGCAATGAGGCTGTTTTGCTGTTTTATCATTCATGTGTTCACTGGAGTAGTACATCTGATTTCCTTCAAGAACTTTTCCATTGCATACACAACTTGGCATAAGAGGGTTAGCTTTGGCCTATTTTGGTTTTTGACATGCTTTCCTTACTAAGTTTAATCGTTTTTAGCTTTTGATTTAAAGAGACTTGAGAGACTTGAAACTCTTCCTTTCACTTGAACTCTTAGACTCTATTTTAAGGGTATAAATTGGCCTAATTTTCAATATTGTTGTGTCTCGAGGACTAAGGAGGCCTGAGGAGAGGGACAGAGACAGGGAACTGCTGGTTGATGGAGCAGTCAGAACATATGCAGCATATATTAAGTTTACTGTCTTATATAGGTGTGGCCCATGGTACCCCAAAACAATTAAAATACTAACATCAAAGATAACTGATTTCAGATCCATAACAGATATACCAATAAAAACATTCGAAACATTGAGAGAACTACCAACAAGTGACACAGAGACACAAAGTGAGCATATGCTGTTGGAAAGATGGTATCAATAGACTTGCTCGATTCAGGGATGCCACAAACTTTTAAAAAAACCAGTATTAGTAAAGTGCAGTATAGTGAAGTACAATGAAAATGAGGTATGAAAATAAATTATGAGCCAAAAAACTCACGACTTTTAATCATTTTGGATATCAATGTTGGCTATATAAGACAGTTATTAAAACATTTGATCATTTAAGCAGTACTAATTTCATGACTTGCAAAAACATATTCATTATGATCATTAAAGATTT
This sequence comes from Avahi laniger, assembly GCA_963575035.1. Classification (NCBI taxonomy): domain Eukaryota; kingdom Metazoa; phylum Chordata; class Mammalia; order Primates; family Indriidae; genus Avahi; species Avahi laniger. The sequence goes on from CAUYSK010075693.1 coordinate 39,742, forward strand.
TCAGGTAAATGTATATCAATGGAGATGAAATATTGAAACCTGTATTACTTTACACAACATGTTATAAAAAGTCTTCCTTCTTACTTTTTTCAAAATATATTTCAGGTTGAAAAAAAAGTGTTTTTCTTTTTTTTCTAAAAGTAACAATACAGCTGTAACTTAACTTGACCCTTATTGGTTAGAAATGGCCCAAACTTGCCTTATGTAACAAATTTTTGGTGGGATTATTTCTCATTTCTTAAACTTTCACTGTAACATTTAACATCACTGTGCTACTTGAAAATTGCTGCCCTCCTGGCTTCCAGGTTAGCCAATAATTATAATAGTCATAACCACTATTTATTAAGCACTTTCTATGGATAGACAATGTACTAACTGTACATCTATTAACATATGTTTTTCACAACAGTATTTGTGGTAGATATTATGCCATTTAATACATGAAGACATCATAACTCAGTTTAAGAGCTAATATTATTCAAATACTGTTTAATGTTAGTCTTTCTGATTCCTGAGGTCAAGTTCTTGATTACTTCTTTTTATAATCTCTCTTAATAGCACTTTGGATTTTTGACTTTTTTCCCTGAAGCTATTGTTCTGTCTTGTTTATGACATTTCTACCAACTTTATTATGTCCCTCATAATTTACTAATTTGCTTTTTTTTCTCTACTTGTCTGTCTTAAGCAGCACGTTACCTCAGTTTCATATTTCCAGTTGCCTCTTTAACATCTTTAATGGCTTTTTTGACATATGAAACACAACAAGGATACACTAAGCTACACTAAATAGAGCTAGATCCAGAGTCAGGGAATATAGATTCTTCTTCCAGATTTGTTATTAACTATCTAAACTTGAAAGTACCATGTAAAATGTCTGGATTTAAGTCTCGTTTTCTATAAAGAAACCATATTTAACTAAACAATCTTTAAGGTTATTTCAAATTTTAAAACTTCATGATTTTTTTGTATCAAATATAACACCTTTCAAAACATACTCTTCTTTCCAACTATTCCATTTCTCCTATGATAATTCCACTCACTTCTGTAGCATCCAGGACCTTCATCCAACCCCATATCCTGTAAATTCCTATACAGGGTCATAAAGCTTAACATTTCTTTGTTCACATGTGTTTATTTTACCTTACAGTGTAAAAGTCCATTTCTCAGTCATATAATCTAATTGGTGGATTTAGCAAAGAAAATTAACTGTGAGTAATTATGAGCCACATTCTGTGACACTGTGATGTACTTAGAAATACTGGTTTTCTAGGAGTGTGAATACAACAAAAAAGATCAAAATTTAACAAAACCAGTATGTTAGGAGAAACAGCCTATGTGTCTGTATATTAGCATGGCCAAAGATTAATTTTTGAGGTTCAAAGATGAAGCAAGATGGAGTTCCCTTTTTCATATTTTAACTATATAGGCTTTTGCACACTTACAATAGGAAAAGTTAAAAAACTGAATAGTAATGTGGGTCTTTTTGAGACTTAATGAGAAGAAACAGGGGACTTCCTGATCAAGAGTAGACCTGGGAGTTACAGATAGATTCTACAACTCCAGGTAGAGTTTCAAATTTGTTTGAGGTGAAACATTTTCAAATAATCTACGGGTAACTAGCCCTCCTATTTATGTGGTCCAGTTGGGTATAATCCTAATTCTTTTGGTAAGTGGTCTGGCCTTCAGGGGAAGGCAGCATTTTATACTCTTAAATTTCAAGTGCAGCATTTACACCAAAATTAAAATTCCTATATTATAATCGAGTTGCACCAGTACGCTTTGTATGTAAGAACTGCAGACTGCCAATTCTTTAGGGCTAGTCGGGAGACCAAAGAAAGAAATTTTCATTATAAAGTGACACTTACTTAGGGAGTTCTGGGCACCAGGAAGGGGATTGTCTTCCAAAGACTGTGTGATTTTTCCACAGTAGATTTGGGAATGTTTACTTTGATAATTTCACCCTTATCAACAGATTTGAGTCACTTGCATGACTGGAATCATTATACAGAAAGTGTTTGACAAGACTGAAAAAATGAAAAATAAAGAAAAGGAAAAAAAAAAAAACTACACCTAAATCCTTCGAATGATCATTTCATTGGTGATACACACAAATACTGAAAGCCATTTGAACCTACAGTTGGGCTTGAATCAGAAAGAGATTTGGTAAAGAAACAAACAAATTAAAAACCGTGTATCCAAAAGAGTTAATTGAAGCTAAAAATGAATAAAGCTCTTTTTCGCTTAAGCAATTATTATGTATTCACTCCTACTAGTAATAAGAAAAAAAAAAGACAAACAATGCATTTATTGGTTTACAAAATTGAAATTACTTGGTTTAAAGAATTACAAACTCCTGACCACATTCAGCTATCATTTCATGGAAGGAAAATCAGTAACTGAAGTGCTAGGGGTGTCACATAGTAATCAGCAACAAACTTTCTTGGCATTAGTGAATTACTGCTACAGAGAATTAATTTCATGCTTGTCTACTCTGGTAAACAGTGAATGGTTATAGAGAGTTGGAAAACAGGAGTTAGAATTGGATCAGAAAGCTCCTTTAAAAAACGGAAAAAAAATTGAAATAATTGAAAACATTTAATACAATTAAGATTTTTCATCTTTTTTTTTTTTTTTTTGAGGCAGAGTCTTGCTTTGTTTCCCGGGCGAGAGTGATTACCGTGGCATCAGCCTAGCTCACAGCAACCTCAAACTCCTGGGCTCAAGCAATCCTTCTGCCTCAGCCTCCCAAGTAGCTGGGACTACAGGCACGTGCCACCATGCCCGGCTAATTTTTTTATATATACATATGTTTAGTTGTTCAGCTAATTTCTATTTTTTTCAGTAGAGATGGAGTCTCCCTCTTGCTCAGGCTGGTTTTGAACTCCTGAGCTCAAACGATCCGCCTGCCTCGGCCTCCCAGAGAGCTAGGATTACAGGTGTGAGCCACCGCACCTGGCCAAGATTTTTCATCTTAACAGTGCTTACAAACGTTATTATATCTGGGGTCTTATCTTTAGGAGAAGTTAAAGTCTACTGCACATGCATAATGCATCTTAAAAATGATTGAAAAATGACTGGAAGAGATGCCTTGATTTAAGTTAAATATGGAAGGTTTAGGAATATATTAAAGCTGATTCATTCTGATCATGTTAATTTCTCAACCTAAGCTTTTAAAATTTATTTTACAACTAAACTGTTTGAAATTGGGAAACATGAAAAAGTGTGGCAAGACATAAACTCACAACAAATTGTAGAATTCATTTTACAATTTTTTTTTTTTTTTTACATATAATTCTACTTGTTTATCAGTAATGACCTTCCTTTTTTATTTAGATTCATTGCTTTAGTGTGTAATGTCGCACTGACAGCCCAGGAAGGTTTTATACTCCAATAAACTGCTTACAGAGGTGCAAGCACTTATCTGAAGTCACTTTAACTTTGTGTCTGCGTGCCCTCAGGGATATTGCCATTTGTTTTGATGTCCCACATGGGGGAAAAAAACCTAACAGAATGGCATCTATATGTGCATGGAAATTTTCAGTAGTTATTACCTTGCCTTTGCCATTGACTCATCTATAAATCACTTTAAAATATATCCTCTGTTGTCCACTAAAATGACCTTATCCTCAACTCCTGATAGGACTTCCTGACACAAAATTGTCATCTTTATTTTTCATTATTTTTGTGGAAGCGCTTGAGCCATATATAGCTGAAGGGAAGACACCAGTGGGCTGTGTATGTGTGTGCATGTGCGCTTAGCACTCTTGACCTCACACCTATTCTTTGTATTTCCCACCTACTTTGACTATTTAAAAGAAAAAAATGAATTCTGGGCATATTCTTATAGTTGAATCAAATACGGAGACCAATTCAGATACGCCAAGAATGCATGTCTATTTGAGACAATGGGCACACTTCTGGTCATTGCATACTGTAAATATGTATATATATATATTAGATACAAAAAAATCATCATAAGCTATTTTGTCTACATCTCTAGAACAGATGAAGAAATTTGAGAGGTAGTGGGGATGGCAGAGCTGCCAGCCTGGTTCAAGGCCATAGGTTTGCCAAATGTCCAATTTTGAACTTATGTGCCTGGTGTTTAAAATTTGTGTTTCAGAAACATAATAAATATAGTCTTATAAGCATTTTTTTAAAAAATGAAAAAAAAAGAAAGTCACAGAGTAAGATATAATTTTTTTATCAATATAGTTTCTATACAGGTTGAGAATTTCTCACCTGAAAATGTGAAGTCCAAAGCGTTCTAAACTCCAAAACCTTTTGTGCATTGACATGATACCAAAAGTGAAAATTCTACACCTGACCTCATGTAATGGGTCACGGTCAAAATGCAGGTGCACAGTGTGCAATTTATTCAGTGTCCCTAAGGGAAAAAAGACCTTCCCAGCCCTTTCAGCAGCAGTATATCTTTCCTGAGCATACCCAGAGTCTTCCATGCAAACACACTCACAAAGGGTAATCAAATGGCACATGTGCAGGCCTGGTGCACCAACAGCAGGTTCCCAATACCCTGCATGGGGCCAAGACCTACATGCATTACTCATCATGTGAGTTTGCTTATTTTCTTCTTGTGGTATAAAAACATTGATGAAAATGTCAAAAAGGCCTGCAGATACTCCTTTGGGTAACAAGGATATAAAAAGGAGAAAGCCTGTATGTTTACCTATATGTTTACAGCATATAAAAAGGAGAAAGCCTATATGTTTACAGCACAGAAAGTCAAGGTGTTGGAGAAACTGGACAGCAGTATAGGTGTGAAATGTCTTGGAATGACCACAATATATGACCTGAAGAAACAGAAGAATAAACTGCAGAAGTTCTATGCTGAAAAAGTGATGAACAGAGTTAAAAAAAAACAAAAACAGAAAAACACTGCAAACAGCTAAAAATGAAGATCTCAACCAAATATTGAGAGAGTGGATCCATCAGCATCAGAGTGAACACGTCATCATGCTATGCTGATCATGAAACAAGCAAAGATCTATCTCAATAAAATGAAAATTGAAGGGAATTGTAAATAGTCAACAGGCTGGCTGCAGAAATTTGAGAAAAGACAAGGCCTTACACTTTTAAAAAATGGTGGTAATAAAGCACTGGTCATGAAGCAGCAGAGAAATTCATTGACAAATTTACCAACGTCATCACTGATGAAAATCTGATGTTATAATTGGTCTATATTGCTGACCAATTGGTCTATAATGCTGACAATGTTTTGGTATTATTGCCCCAGAAAGACACTGACTGCACCTGATGAGACAGCTTCTGCAGGAATCGTGAATGCCAAAGACAGAATAACCGTGCGGGTATGTGCTAACGCAGCAGGCACACACCAGTGTAAACTTGCTGTGATAGGCAAAAGCTTTGAACCTCTTTTTAAGGAGAGCATTTCTTACCAGTCTATTATTATGCCAATAAAAAGACATGGATCACCAATGACATCTTTCTTTTCTGATTGGTTTCACAAGCATTTTGTACAGCAGCTTAGGTTCATTACAGGGAAGCTAGACTGGATGATGACAGCAAGATTTTGTTATTTTTTGACAACTGTTCTTCTCATCCTGCAACTAAATTCTTACCGAGCATAATGTTTACGCCATGGACTTCCCCCTAAACCGTGACTTCATTAATTCAACATATGACTAGGTTATTCTTAGATCAGTGAAGAGTAAATGCAAAAATTTTTTTTTTTTTTTGAGACAGGATCTCATTCTATTGCCTGGGCTAGGGTGTGGTGGTGGCATCATCACAACTCACTGCAACCTCAAACTCCTGCATTCAATCAATTCTCCTGCATCAGTCTCCCAAGTAGCTGGGACTACAGGTGCAAGCCACCATGCCTGGCTAGTTTTCCTATTTTTTTGTCTGTCACTTTCCCAGGCTGTTTTCACACTCCTGACCTCAAGCAATCCTCCTGCCTAGGCCTCCCAAAGTGTTAGGATTACAGGCATGAACCACTGTGATAGCATAAACAACATGCTAGAAGCAGTGGACAGAGATGTGGGTATGGGAAGTTTTCGAAAAGATTTTAGCATATAGGATGTCATATATGCTGTTGCCAAAGCTTATAACACAGTGACTAAAGACATAGTTGTGCATGCCTGATATAACCTCTGGCCTGAAATTATGTTTGGTGATGATGAGGAACAAGGTAGTGGCTTTGAAGTATTCTGTATGTCAAATGAGAAAAAAATGATGCCCTACCTCCTCACATATGCAAAAAATATATCTTCCGAGTTCATCAGTAAGGTAGAAGTAGTGGATGTTGAAGAACTTTTTAACATCAGTAACAATGCTCATCAGCCCATACCGAAATAATTGGATTAAGAATAAAAGGATTCTGAATCAGGTGATTGAGATAATAGCGATGATGATGACATTGTTAACACTGCAGAAAAGTGCCTATAGATGATATGGTAAAAATGTGTGATGGGCATCATGAAAGACTAGAGCAGGATGCATAACAGAACAAAAAACCAGGTGGGCTTTATCCCAGAGATGCAAGGCTGGTTCAACATACACAAATCTATACATGCAATTCCCCGCATTAATAAAAGCAAGAACAAAGACCACATGATTCTCTCACTAGATGCAGAAAAAGCATTTGACAAAATCCAGCACACCTTTATGATAAAAACTCTTAACAATATAAGCATAGACAGGACATACCTTAAAATTATCAAGGCCATATACGATAAACTAATAGCCAATATCATACTGAATGGGGAAAAATTGAAAACATTTCTGATTAGAGCTGGAACCAGAGAAGCTTGTCAGTTTTAAAATCAAAAAGAGACTTTTAAGACAAAAGCCATTGTTAATAAGGCAGATAACTCTGGAAAAACATTTTTAAAAGCCATCCAGCATAATGCCACCTCATCCCTAGAGGACCCACCTCCTGGTCCCTCAACTACTTCTAATGTTTTTTCTCACCTAAAAAAAAAATAAATCAGCTTACAGTAATTTTTTAACCTTTATAGCATCATAGGTAGAGACTGAAAGACAGTTGTTTTTTGTTGCTGTTGTTTACTTAAGAGTGATACAGGTATTCTGGTGATGCTACTGTGCTGCTTAGTTACCCTGCACACGTTATTTTTCCACTGTATTAATGATGTGTCATATTTTTTCCTTTTAAGTATTTATGAGTGGATAAGTATAAGAGGACGGTTGCTTAGCAATAATATATAACTTCAGAGTCAGAAATGATGGTGATGTTAAATCACCAGACTGTCCACATGGGTGACTTAGATAGTGACACCTTTGCTTTCAGATGGTTCAATAACTTTGTTTCATGCACAAATTAAAACTATTGTGTAAAATTACTTTCTGGCTATATGTATAATGCATATAACAAATGAATTTCTTATTTAGACTTGGGTCCCATCCCCTACATATCTTGTTATATATATGCAAATATTCCAAAATTTTTAAAAAATCTGAAATCCAAAAGATTTCTGGATCCCAAGTATTTTGGATAAAGGACACTCAACCTGTATAACGCTGACAAATTTTCACCAGTTGAACAATCTGTTGAAGTAATCTGGTAATCCTAGCAGGGCCAAGAAACTGATTCATACAAAAAGTTTGTTATTCTTCTGTAAATCAGAATGTGTGTACCATAGAAGGGAACATGAAGCCCAGTCAAAGTAGGGAGGTAGAGAGGAAAGCTTGAGAAAAGACTTCTGCAAGGAGCAGAGAAAGGTGGTAGAATGTACAGCCTGAGAGTTAGGGTACCAGAGAGAAGCAGGGGAGCTGGTCAGAGGCAAGGTGGTTCAGGGTCAATACCGAGACTGTTACCCACAGTAGAGTGTCCTGTGTTACTGTTGGCAAGGCGCATGGGAGGCCTGGGTGAACTGAAATGACCAGAGGCAGGGTTGAGAACTGAGCCAATTTGATCGTGCATAATTCTTAGGTTCTATTTTTTAGCTTTGCCCCAAAGATGTATTGAATGAGGATTAACTTATCTCCCTATTATGTCTCAAACTATAATCTTCCATATGTCCAAACCTTCATTGACTAAGCTGTTTTGGTCAATGAGTTTAAATATAACCTGCTTTGAGATGTTTAGGAACTCTTAGCTCTTGATTTTTAGGTGTTTTGATCACCATCTTGCATGAAAACTGACTTGAGGAAAATGCAAAGATTCTAGCTGCAGAATTCTCTTTCTCTTACATAGTTAGCTTCAGGCAAAATCCTTCAATGTTTATTGTGCAATACAAGAAAATTTTGAGACTTAACCTAGGCCTTCAAATCTCAGCCACAAAAAATAATGGTAATCTAGCACCTCTTGTATTATCCTAGATGGAGATGGAACCCATTCCACTAAGTAAAACGTATACTCACCATCAGATTTCTATTAATTGATCAACATTTACGGGCACATATGGTAGTGACATTCATCTGATGTCAGGCAGATGGAGGGGAGGAGAGGATGGGTGTATTCACACCTGATGGGTGTGGAGCGCACCCTCTGGGAATGGACATGCTTGTAGCTCTGACTTGGGCGGGGCAAAGGCAATATATGTAACTTAAACATTTGTACTCCCATGATATTCTGAAATAAAATATATATATGTATATACATATAAAAAACAAAGGATATATCTAAAAACTTGTATGAGATTGTTCATAGCAGCTATATTCATAATAACCTAAAACTTGTAAATAAGACAAATGAATGGATAATCAAATTGTGGTATATCCACAAAATGGAATATTTTCAGCAATAAAAATGACCTATTAATACACAAAATAACATGGATAAATCTGAAAATAATTATGCCGAGTGAAATAAACCAGGCCAAAATGATTTTACTTATATAAAATTCTAGAAAATGCAAACTAATCTATGGTGACAGAAAGCAGATCAATAATTGCTGGAGGTATGGGAAAATGGAAAGGAAAGACAAGGAGGAAGAATTAGAAACAGATACAAGAAAATAGCTGGGGATAATAATGTGTGCAGTATCTTCATTACGGTAATGTTTTCATGGGTGTGTGTGTAAATATATAGGTCAAAACTCATCAAATGGTACTCTTTAAGCATGCATAATACCTCAATAAAGATGTTTCCAAAAAAAAAAAAGTACAGGCTTCTCTGGAATCATCATACTTTGTGTATGAGTTGGAGAAAGTATCTAAAAATGTTTTTAGTCATATCTTGAATACCTTTAATTCTAACAAAAAATACAATTTTATGCCAGTTTTATGCTAATCCCCAATGTAAATCCACTTCTGGCAGTATGCCAATTACCAAAGCCTTGATTGTTAATTAAGATTTTGAAAACAAAAGCACTGATAGTAGATACCTCTAGAGTATGAGCTTCTTAATTAGAATTCCAGCAAACCATTTTGTACTTATCTCAATCTAAATTTCACATGCATCATGCTTTATATGGTGAAGTATTTTAAAGGAAATTATAATCATATAAGTTTTAAAAAGTTACCTAAAAAAATCACTGTTTCTTTTTTCTACATTAGCCTAATTTCTTAAAAAAAAAAATACTCCTCTGTTGGAACTTGTCATAGTATTTTATATCTACTATGTAAAGTAATAGTGGCTTTTCATAGCTCAAAATTTATAATCTTCAAACCTCAGAGATTCCAGGACTTCTGGAAAGTTCATTTTATGTACATTTTTTTGTAATTTTAAAACTTTGATATTTTCTCTTCAACTACCCAAAATGGACTCTAGTTAATTCTCATGTGGAAACTTCTATACTTAGAAAAGTTATTTTTCACAAATTTACAGGTCCCATCTCCAGAGAAATCAAGTGGTTTGAGGGCAGGATCCAGACACGGGTTTTTTTTTGTTTGTTTGTTTTGTTTTTTACATTCCCCAGGTGAATCTATTCTGTAATCAAAGTTGAGAAATCTGGTGTTGATATTGTTTAGAAATCAGAGGAGGGCAAGAACCATATACCTTTTATGTTTTCAAATTTTAATGGGTAGGTAAACACCTAATATACTTTTTGTTAAAATTCTAGATTCTCAGACCATAGCCACAAACATTCTTGGTAAATAGGTCTAAAATACTAAAGAATCAGTATTTTTAACATCTCCTATGGTTCTGATACAGGACGTATAAAGTCCACAGTTTGAAAAACAAAGTTGTACAATATTTAGTAAAGTATTATGAGTCCTAGGAGCTCAATACAGATCTGTTAAATTGAATATTGGTAGAAATGATCACAATCTTGATGAGTGATTCCATAGATTTTAACAATCTCAACAGTTTGGCTGGGGCATCGGCCAAATGGCCTATATTTAAGGTTGAAGAGAAGTTCTATGGGATAAAGGGCAAAGACACAAGCTTTTTTTTTTTTTTTTTTTGAGACAGGGTCTCACTCTGTAGCCCCAGCTAGAGTGCAGTGATGTCATCATGGTGCCATCATAGCCCACTGCAATCTCAAACTCCTGATTCTCAAGCAATCCACCTGCCTCAGTCTCCCCAGTAACTGAGGCCACAGGCAATACCACATCCGGGTAATTTTTCTGTTTTTTGTAGAGATAGGGTCTGGCTCTTGCTCAGGCTGGTCTAGAATTTCTGACTTCAAGCGATCCTCCTACCTCAATCTCCCAAAGTGCTAGGATTACAGGCATGAGCCACTGCACCCGGCCAAAACACAAGCTCTTAACTGAGGTAGCAGAGCAGGCCATGAGCCATCTGAACAAGATCAATAAATACAGTGGATATCTGATGCTTTATACAACACAAATAGTTTTTTATTTCCTATTCTTGTTACTCCCTAGGTTTGGGCCTTGGACCAGTAACAGCAGAAATCACTTAAGCACTTGTTAAAAATGTAAATTTGGGGTCTCATTCCAAACACTAAACCAGAAACTCTTGGGATGGGGCCCAGCAATCCATATTTTAACAAGTGTGATTCTAACGCGTGCAAAAATTTGGGAATTTGTTGCTCTATTCCTTAGATACATGCCATCTGATTTTCTTGTAGTAAACCATTCTTCTTGCAAACTCATTTTAAGTCCTTTGAATGGGGTAATCTGACCTCATTTTTAATCCTAGGTCGGTATATAAACCAGCATGGAAAAAGAGGATCAATTCCAAGTCTTCACACTGCAAAAAGCAGGAACCGCTAACAGTAAGGGGGCAAAAAATGAAGATCAACCCACAGGAAAGTAGAAACAGATGATGAAGAGAGGCCAGAGGCATAGTTTGAGCCCCTGGACTAAGCTTTGTCTGACATTTGCACTCTTTAGTTACATGAGCTAGTAAATTAAGTTTCATTAACCAAGTTTGAGTTCAGTCTCTGTTACTTGCAATCAGAAGAAGTTTGACTAATATGTAGAGTCCACAAGGGAAAGTAGACTCTGCAATGATTGAAATACAAAAGTTGCAGAAAGATGTAAGTTCAGGCAAAGTGTTAAGGATTACAGCTGAACAGATGTAGAATCAGAAATTGAGACCATGAAGGGAGGTCTTGGGGTTGCAGTTGCAGTTTGAGTATATAAGCATGTAGGTCTTTCATGTTTGTTTGGGTCAAGTTGGCTCAACGGACCAGAAGTGGAGAAGGCAATCACTATTGTGCCTTCCCATAAAGCTTGCCTGTTTTTGCTGTCGGAAATGCAATTCCAGGAAAACAGAACCATGACTTAATGAAGAATGTGGTTTTTCATTTTTTTAAATGATAAATTGTGTGGTATGGATATCATTTCTGTGTTACCTTGCTTATGGGAACCCATAAATGAAATATAATCAATAAAAATAGTTGACATTTTTGTTATATCAGATGTAATTGCAATCCAATTGCACATGATCATGGTAGGCTGCACATTCAGAAGCCTACAGTTTTATTTGATCAAAAACTGATTTAGCCTGTGTTAGGTTCTTACCATGTAACTGTTGAAATGACAGAAACAAATTTTTTTTAAAAAATATAAGTCCTTAAAATGGTAGTAGCCAATAAGATAAGTTTCTGAAAAAATTGGTTTTAGTGATGTTCACCAAGCAGCAGCATTTCAAGTCCTTCAGGAACATTCAAGGGTCTTCATGTGGCATTTTCACTAGATCTCAACACCACCATCTTGTGTACCAGAGCTAACTGTTATACAACATCATTTCAAAGTGTTTTTTCTTTTTTTTTCTTTTGAAATGTTCTTTCCCTTTAGTAATTGACAAGACTTTTACATCATTACTAAGGATTATATTATTTTAACTATGTTATTTTTTATTCAGATAAGTTATTCCAGATACACTGTATTTTCAGGGAAGAACAGACAGCTTTAGGAATATGTAAGTTTTTTGTTGGCCCCTTCTGTGTTATGGCCTATTAAAGTCTCTTTTACAATACATAACACATAGAAGACTGTTGTGCTAAACACATTGAAAAATAATAGCTAATATTTACAGAGCAGGTATATGTGCCAAACATTTTATAGGCATTATCTCATTTATTTTTATGGCAATCTTGTAGGGATTTGTATAATTTTATAGACAAGAAAACTGAAATGCAAAGAAGTAGCTTTCCCATGTAAATAGTGAGCTAGGATTTGAACTCTGACTTGAGAGCTCATGTTTTTGATGATATTGCTTAACAAAAATATATAGATTACATATACTTTTCTGAATAAACTTTTCATACACAGAAATGCAACTCAACTGAAAGTCACCTAAAAGAGATCATGAGATCATGACCTGTTTTACTAATAATTTTTTACTGGTGCCTAGCAAGTATAATTTTTTGCCATATAGAAGGCAATAGAAATATTATTTATGAATGAATAAAAGTTATGAATGGGATTATATGGTGATATCAAGTATAGTGCTGATTCTGGAGGATAGATATGTTACTGGATAATTCTATGACATGTAACTCTTAATTTTCCAAAGGTGTGATTTTTATATACATGGAAAATTCTATAATATTTCATTTTAAAATTTTCTTAGTATGCTACCTTGACCACAAGTATATCGAAGAATTTTTTTTTAGTAATTTAACCTCTTGGGTACATAAAAAGCTACTGAATTGTAACTTGGAAGTTATTTATCCTGAACTTCTATTCATTGTAGAAATCTTACCTACAGCACTCTTTCTGACAGGTAATCATTTGGCATCTGTAGAACATTTCAAGTAACGGCGAGTCCCTTACTACATAAAGCAATCTGCTCCATTTTTGAACTTTAGTTGTTTAGAAAGTTCTCATAGTTGGTTGAAATTTCCTTCCTTGCAACTTCATCTCATTGTTCTTAGTTTTGCCTTTGAGAGCTACTCAGAGTGACTGGCTGGACAGATGTCTGTATGACAGTTCTTCAAATATTTGAAGGCAGTAATCATGTCCCTCTAGGTCTTGTGCTCCAGGCTAAAATCCCCAGTTGCCTTAAACATTTTTTCATGCTACATGGTTTTAGCATTCTAGGAGTTAGTTTGTCTTTAAAAATCATCCTGTGGCAGAAGTGGATTTACCATGGAGCTAAGAGCTAAAGGGGCTCCACTTACATGCACCCCTTCCACAGTCTTAGGAGGGAATTGAGCAAGTGTTTATATAGGAATATGTTTTGTAAACTTACAAAAGTAAAATACTTAAATATCAGTGGGTTAAGACTGCTCTGACTTTCCAGACTTTAGGTGATATGCCAGATGGCTTTGTATTGGCCACAGGCATTTTTGGATTTGACTATTTGGGGATATCTTTTAGCAGTTTAGTGGGCTATAACTCCACAGTTTGAGTGATTTCTGTTAAGCTACTGACAGCTGCCCCCATATAGGAATAGCTTCCAGGAATCTTTCCGCATCTTCTGTGCCAACTCTCAAAACATCCTGACTTAAGGAAATTGAAGACAATCTGATTAGTATCATGAGTTCAAATGGTATTTAAAATTAATCAGTGTATAAGAAAACTTAAAGTGATCTGAAATCTTACAACTCATATATAAAAGAAACTGGAGATTTTCCTAAAGTTGACAATAATCCTAAATATTTACATGACATTACCAGTAAGTTGGGAAGCTGAAAACAATGTTTCTAAGCAATCAGTAATAAAAAATTTCAACCAATCATGCTAGAAGATTGAAATATCTCTTTCTTCCCTCTACAAAAATATTACAAAACTGCCATTACATAATGAGTTGATCTGTGGTTCTTCAGTCAGCAAGTGTTTCTTAGAGGTGCATTATTAGACAGTTAATTAATACAGATGTTACATTTTTGCATTTTGTGAAATGTGTGACATTCATTAGCTCATTTGTAATCTCTTTATTCATTCTAAATATTATTTTTATACTTAGTTTTTTACATTTGTAATTTTTAAAGAGACTTCCCAAACCTATATAAACTGTAGGCTCCACAAAACCTGAATTTTGGATCTACCCTGCTCTCTGAACTCAATAATGTCTATGCCAAAATATTATAATGGGAATTTTACCTCTTTTGATCTAATACTCTACTTTTACTTGTGGGTGTGAGATTCCATTGCTTTTCTGGCAGTTTTTCCACACTGATTACAGATTTGCTGAATCAGAATCTTAGGGTTGAATATAGCCTCAAAAGTCATCCAAGCCACTCATCTTGTGCTCAAATCCCCTGTCGATGGCCCTGCAGGGCAGTCATCAGCCCATGGTTGAATGCTTCCTGTGACAGGAAACTCATTATGTCCTGTGGAACTCACATCTTTGAACTCAGAATTTCAGAAGGTTTGAATATTGCCTCTTAGGACTTACTGTAAAATTAAATGTATCTATTTTTCACATATACTACTTTTATCTGAATCTCATGTTTTTACTTTTTACAATTTACTTGACAAATAAAAATTGTATATGTTTATGGTATATAAACATGTTCTGAAATACATATACATTGTGGAATGGCTAAACCAAGCTAATTAACATAAGAATTAGATCATTTTTGTAAGAAAATACTTAAATTTACTTACTCTGTTAGCAATTTTCAAACATACATTATTATTACGACAGGCACCATGGTTTACTTCTTGAATTTATTTCTTCTAATTGAAATTTTGTGTCTTTCGACTAACATCTCCCTGATCCCCCCCTCACTGGTTCCAGTTCCTGGTAACCACCATTCTACTCTCTGTTTCTGTGAGTTCTACTTTTGAGACTCCACATGTAAGTGTGATATTTTTGTGCCTGGCTTACTTCAGTTAACATAATGTCCTCCAGGTTCATTCTTGATGTTACAAATGACATTTTTTTAAACATTGTTGAAATATAACTCATGTACCCTACAATTTTCCTAAAGGGTACAATTTCATGTCTTTTATTATAATCACCTATCAACAATAATTTTAACTTTCCACTATAACCTTCAAATAGATACTCCTTTAGTAATGGCCTGTCCTATGGCACTACAGCAGCCTGGTCACTGGTGGGAAAAAAGTGTTATAGTATTTACCACTTACAGAGCATTTGTATGAGTTGTATGCCAAGCAAAGGTTAAATTTATTTATAAGTATCATCTTTGTTATATAATAAAAACACTATGAGGTAATGTCTCTTCTTATAAGTTAAAAAACTGAGGCTTAAACCAAGTAAGTAACTTGACTAAGTTCATGCAGCCAGGATACTGCAGAACTGGGATTCAAATCCAGGTCTGTATAACTCTAAAGCTCGTACTTTAGACCAGTAGACTCCATGATCACCTATGACATTCTGTAATTTCCAGTAATAATATCCAGAAGCATTACTATGCACCAAACTCTATACACAATTTATTTCATGTTAGTGAAGTTGTCTGAGAAACTCAATAAAATAAAATAGATATTGTGATCTTTGATGTATCATTAAAGAAACATAAGTTCAGAAGGGTTAATCTGTCCAAGTTTACTTAACTAGTGAGTGGTAGAGCTAGTGTTTGCATATGCCTTAGTCCCTTTGGGCTGCTATAACAAAACACCATAGATTGGGAGACTTATAAATGACAGAAATGTATTTCTCACATTTCTAGATGCTGAAAAGTTCAAGATCAAGTTGCTGACAGATTCAGTGCATGGTGAGGGTCCACTTCCTGGTTCATAAACAGCTGTCTTCTCACTGTGTACTCACGTGAGGAAGGGGCAAAAAAGCTCTTTGGGGTCTCTTATAAGGGCACCATCCCATTCGTGAAGGTTTCCATTCTCATGACCAAATCACCTCTCCAAGGCCCTACCTCTTAATACCATCACCTTGGGGTGATGGAGTCAATGTACAAATTTGGGGGACACAAATTTTCAAACCATAGAAGCATCCAAGTGTACTTGATGTTAAAGGTTTTCCTTACCCCTAAGCTGCTCCAACACTTGGGTTGTAGAATAGGCAATTCTCTAGGAATGTCCTAGAGAGAATTACTAATCACTTTGGTGTTCTCATAATTGCATTGTCTCATTCTGGTGCTGCAGTTGATCTCTTGAGGCTTAAGGTAGACAATAGCCATCAGGATTCACATACATACGTACGCATGCGCATACACACCCTGTGTGTGTGTGTGTGTGTGTGTGTGTATGTAACTGTATCCCCATCCTAGTCATTTGTCCTAAAACTGAGTGAATAAGCAAAATCTCACTACTGACAGATTTCTATTCCAAAGCTTCCAGCTCTGTGATTAAAAAAAATTAGCATATCACTGTCCAATCTGCTTCTTCACTTTAGTCTGGAAAGGTCTTCACTTTTTAAAAGCATATTTCTAGAAAGTCCTTTTGATGGGAGGGTGAGACACTTGGGGAATATCATGTTGTGAATTCCACATTGATGCCCTCTATTCTTACGTCCATTTTAATACAAAGTTCATTTAATATGAACATAGAGGTCATATATAAAATGGAAAAGAAGGAAAATGGTGTCACATAAGGGCAACACGATGCCTGCGCTGTGTAGATATGAGGCAGGAGCGGGCTTAGGTGGTCAGTCAGTCCTGTGAGTCAGGCATATCTGTGTGCTTATGTATCTCATCTTTAAGCATTATTAAATGATTTATTATATTTTAAAGTGATAAAAACCACAGATTATATAGTTACAGTAAAGTCTTCATAATCCACAAATTGTTAACTGTGATTATAATCATTGAAAATAGTGATATGACATTCTGGTATTGTTCATTTTATTTTCTTAATTTTATTGTTTTAATTTCAGAATATTACAGGGGTACAAATGTTTTGGTTACATGTATTGGTTTTGTACAGTTTGAGTTAAACTTATAAGTGTGTCCATCACCCAGATGGCATGCATTGTACCCGTTAAGTGTGAATTTACCCACCCCTTCCCCCTCCTATCTGCTTGGTTTCTGTTCAGTTTTGCCCATGAGTGTTGAACGATTAGTTCCAATTTAATAGTGGGTACATGTGGTGTTTGTTTTTTTATTCTTGCAATACTTAGAAGAACGGTCTTCAGCTCCATCCAGGTTGTTAAAAAAAAAAGGTATTAATTCACCAATTTTTATGGCTGAGTAGAACGCCATGGTATACATATACCACATTTTATTAATCCACTCATGTATTGATGGGCACTTGGGTTGATTTCACATCTTTGCAATTGCAAATTGTTCAGCAATAAACATTTGAGTACAACGTCTTTTTTATAAAATCAATTTTTTCCTTTGGGTAAATCCCCAGGAGTGGGATTGCTGGATCAAATTGTAGGTCTACTTTTAGTTCTTTCAGGCATCTCTATACTACTTTCCAGAGGTTGTACTAGTTTGCAGTCCCACCAGCAGTGTATAAGTGTTCCTTTCTCTCCACATCCATGCCATTTGTTGTTTTGGGACTTTCAGATAAAAGTCATTCTTCAGTTAATTTGAAATATACAATAAATTATTGTTAACTATAGTTACCCTATTTCACTACAAAACACTAGCTCTTATTTCATATTACTGTATTTTTGAATCCATTAACCAACCCCTCTTTATCCTCCCCTTCCCCACTACCCTCCCCCAGCCTCTGGTAAAATTTTAAGTTTTTAGTATAATTATCAATTATCTTTAGAGTGTGAGTCCCAGAGAAAACAATTCTTCTACAGATTTTGTTTTTGTTTTTTTTGAGACAGGGTCTTGTTCTGTCACCTGAGTTAAAGTGCAGTGTCATCACCATAGCTCACTGTCACCTAAAACTGTTGGACTCAAGCCATCATCCTGTCTCAGACTCCCCAGTGGATAGGACTATAGATGTTTGACACCATGCCCAGTTAATTTTCCCATTTTTTGTAGAGACAAGGTCTTTCTCTTGCTCAGGCTGATCTCAAAACCCTGGCCTCGAGCAATCTTCCCAGCTTGGCCTCCCATAAAGCTAGGATTACTGGCATGAGCCATCATGCCCAACCTGAAATATTTTTTTAAGCCCCATACAATTTTATGAAAAATAATTATTTGACATCAGTGTTATATCAAACAATTACTTGCACCATTGGGTTTTTGAAATATGGTAGTTGTGACCAATATGGATAGTGCCTGTTGTCAGGTGTGCTAATTCTCGTTGACTAATAGGTAAGCCATATTTGATTATGTGAATGTTCATCATCTCAGGGTGCTTTTCTGTTTGATTTTATTTTGATAATGGTAGACAAATTTTATCTCACTCATAACTTGATACCTTCTTTATTCATCTCACCTGGTTGGTCCCCTGAGATAGATCCTTAGGGATCAAAAGTTTTATATTTAAAACTCGTTAGGCTTACTTACAGAGATCACCTGAGATTTCCCAACCTGTGAAGATCCAGACAGCATGCCCTTAGCCTCATATTTCCTGACTTTATGAGAAAATTTTCATGACTGTCATCCTGTTTCTGTCTCTGATTCCTTGTCCCACTTATTCCAGTATGGATTATTTATACCCATACACCCCCACACACCCCTATACACACATATTCATTTAAGCATTTCATCTTTTTAGTAGCTGTGCTGAAGAATTTGGCCATCAAGGAAATGGCCATGCCATGGAACACACTATCTTCCGTTATCTCACATGCTCCAGACCCCTGGAGTCTCACTTCTCTCTCAGCACTTTGATTTTTTTTTTCCCTAAATATAACTGATAAGTTTTCCCATTTTTCTCAGGGAAAATATTTTTTTTCTCTTAAATTCAGTCCCTAGTACTTGCCTTTCTCCCCAAATTAATCCTTGTGAGAAATTTCTTCCAAATATAGAATATTCCCTGAAGATACATCTGGCAAATAAAACTTCCTCCATGACTAAGATTAATTTTTTCCATGATTAAGATTATTTACTGCCCTGTTAATTGCTAATGTTACTTTCTCTGCTGTAATTTTCCAGGGAAAATTTTGGTGATAAAACTGATCAAACATTTGTAACATATTCCAAATCTAACTACTTTTTACCACTTGGACTGTGATCATCGGTTCTCAGTCACTTGGATTACTCCTGTAGCATCTGAAATGGTCTCCTGGCTTCCACTCTTGATCTCCTACAGAATACTCCCAACCCTGCAGCCAGAAGGATCCCGTTAAAACATGTCACTTCTCAGATTAAAACCATAAAACCTATAATGGTTTTATGTTTGACACAGAGTGAAAGCCTAGGTCCTTCCAATGGCCTAAACAATCTTCTACCTGTCTGGCTGCTTCTCCTACTCCAACTTTTCCTTGAGATGCTCCTACCTCACAGTACCTCATTTCTGGTGATGATTTTTTGCTTTATTAGCTCAGAATGATTTTTTTTTCCAGGTATAAGGGAACCAAATCTTTAGTGAGGCCTTTCCTGCTCAATTTAGTTAAAATTGCTCAGTTTAACCCCACAGCTACTAATTTTCCTTTTTTGTTTTTTTTTTTTCTGTAGCACTTTCGACCTTTTAATATAGCCCATTATTTGCTTAACTTCTTACACCCCTATATCCATGCTCAGAATATAAGCCAAATGAGAACAGGTCTATTTTTTTAACTGATATATTCTCAGAACCTAGGATGATTCTTGGCATACAATAGATGGCCAATAAATATTTATCAGATGACAAATCAATGCCTAAGTTTTTGAGATTATTTCGTATTCATGCTGAGATCTACCATTAGCTTAGTACATTAACCACTGCTGTTTAAAATTTGTTTAGGTACACAACTTTATTCCTTCAACTACTCTAGAGAGACACTGGTAAACAGATACTTAGCACGTGAACATACAAATAAATAACTGAAACGTTTTATAAGATAAGTGCTTTGAAGGGAAGAAAGCAGTGTCAGAGAATAGATAGGAGGATCCAACTTAAATGGTTGGCTTCTATAAGGAACTGTCAAACCAAAATGTGCCAAACAACATATTTGCCAGCTGAGGAACATGAGTAAAAGCTTTCCAGAAGCAGGCTGCAGCACGTGCAAATATCCTGCAGCAGGAAACAGCATCTGAGAGATGGAAAGGAGGCCCTGTCAATGGAGCCCACTGAGGGAGAAGGGTTTGATGAGAGAAAAGTGGACGGTCAGGCCGAGACGAGATCATGCAGGCCTCATAGATCATGATTAGAGGTTTAGCTTATCTTCTAAATGCATTGGGAAGTCGTTGAAAGGGAGAAACATGATCAAATTTATTTCAAAATGGTCATTTTGACTTCTGAGTGAGAATAGATTTGGAAAAACAAGAGTGTCGTAGGAACTATGAACAGCTGCTTAAGAAAGATGAAAAGATCCAAAGTTTTTATAAAATATAATCATGAAACAAGTATACGTGGAGCAAAATTTAGAATATAAATAGCAAAAGTGAATCATATTCCCTCTTTTTCTCCTGCTGTCTACTTCTCTATATTTTCAAAATGACATTTAGACCCTGTTCTAGTGGATTTTTAAAGTAATTAATTTATAACCGAGTTTTTTTAAAAAAATAAAATTGCCACCGATGTTAAATTTAAGTCGTGTTTGTTTTGTGGGCTATCCCAAATAAAAGCACAGATACAAATAATACAAGTATTTCTTGTAGTTTTCCATTATTTAAAAATAAAACCAACAAAAACAACACCATGGTGATAGAAAATAGAAATTCAGCAATAGTGATTAAATATTTACCTTTGATCACAGAGCTAAAGATCAACAAATTATTAAAATTAAAAGCAGGGGATTAAAGATCAAAGAAATTCAACATGTTCCTTCCATCTTCTATCAATAACTGTTGTGAAGAATAAAAGCTATTTTTTAATCTTCTTTGTCTATAATATTGGTTGTCATTTCTTTGTAGGAAATTCTAGAATTAAATGTAAACTAGGTTTAAGTTTTATTAATTTGTTGGAAATAAACATAGTAGGAAGAGTTTTGCAGAGTAAACAATGGGATAAATACTTGTGCAATACAATGTTGCCTACTGACAAACTGCGTGTCTGAGCCTTTTGCCTTCTGGAAACTATTTTGAACATCAGCATAAGTCTGTGGAATGTTTTGTGAAATCTCTAAATAGCTTCCTAGACCTATAATGAGTATTTCAAAATGTCTTCAATTATATTTTATGACTGTGAATAAATGATTAATAATAGTTTCTTAAAAAATAAAATGTCAAATTATATCTTTGCAAAAGTAGCATTTTTTCCTCAAATTTTCTCAGTTCTCCTAATCCCTTCTACAAACAAGGAGCCTTTTCTGTAATATCCTGGCTTGCTCAATAAAGAGAATGCTGTGAAAATAACTTTGGTTGAAAGTTATTAAACCAATAATGAAGGTCGGCTGAATTTAATGCTTTTCAGCTTACATTTCTTTCTCTGCCCCAAAAGCAAAAGGACTCTCACAATATCTTTCTATTTTTATTTGTAGTAATTTGGGGGCCCATATGATTTTAGGAGAAATGTATACAAGTTTCGAATCATTCACTGCCACTAAAGGCAATCTAATTGTCAATGATTTCCTTTACGTGTATATTGGTTTTGTTTCCTGACTCCCTTGGAAACATCTTTTCTCATGTGGAAATAATGCCTGGGAAAGAAGTAGAATGTCCATGTGACCAATGAGATCATATTAGCCTTGAAGGGGTTTGGCTGCCTTGTCTGTGAGTCTCTTGGTGCCACGTTTCACACAGCCTGGGGAAAGACTGTGTGCTCCATTTACTACCACGCACACCCTTGGAATGAACTGAAGGGGGCAATATTTACCAAGCAAATTCAGCAGAGCAGTACTTAAGGAAATAAACATGGGAATATTTTAACATTATTTAAGATAAAAACCATTTTTGCTTGCCAGCTGCCACTACCATTACACACATACAATGCATAATAAAGAACTACTAAAGGCCTCAAAGTTTCAAATATTATGGATTATATTCATAGATTAAAATAACAGACAAGTTTGCTTTTGTCCAAAAAAAGTACACATTATGAGGTCCGGCTGAAGTTCAGCTAACTTTATTTGTTTCTCCACTAAACTCAATCGGTGGGAAGTCCCTCACATGACAGACTTCGGTTGTTTTCATACACCAAAATTAATTTCTCCCCTCAATTAGCTTTATGTGAATATATAGTATAGCTAAGCCAGGGCTAAGGTGTCTCTCCTGAGATAATTTTTCCTATTTCTGATTTCCTCTAGACTTTATTAGGGAAAGCAGAAGTTCTTGTAATAAAACCTTTAAACATGTACAAAAAGTAGTCACAAATTTATATCTAAATGATAATAGATATATCTAATATAGTTTATTACTTGGGAATATATGTTTGTGAATGAATGTGTATGTAGGTAACTTTCTGCATGTAACATAACATCCAATAAAACAGAATGATAACAACCCACATCTGCACAGTTTGAATATTTGGCTACCCAGATGAAAACAAAACAAAGCAAAACAAAACCAACAAACCATTTTATAGGTATAAGTAAATACCTACTCATTTTATAACAGTAGCCATACCACTCTTGTTTTTCTGTTCTAGAAAGTATGTGATCCTTGACTACTCTGTTCTTTCCCTAGATAATTTATCTGTGGCAAAACATCCTAGTCTCTGACTTCTACTACTGAATGGTTCATTTTATTCCCAATAGAAAACTCTTGGGAAGATTTTGGTTTGTAGTATACATAGACAAGGCATTGTCTGAAGGACAAAGAGTTTAGCAAGGTTAATATTTTGTGTTATTTTGAGTGGGGGGATCCTCAATAGCTTTATTTCATATATATATATAAAATTCCACACAAACAAGTCTATATAAATGAAGTAATATAAACACAAATTATAATACAAGATAATGAGATGTTTGACTGTAGATAACTCTCTCCATAGCATAACTTTTCTATCCTTAAAATGAGAAGGCTGGACTTAATTAGCATAGAAAAGAAAACAGAGAAATAATCCAATATAATCTCTTGAAAGACCTGGAATTGACACCAAGAATAAAGATTTGACTTCCCAAGATCAACTGGTAAAGAGAGTCAGAGTTGGTATCCAGGTTTTCAGAAGCCTAATTCTTGCTTCTTCCACCAGAAAAGCAGTGCATTGCTCCTAGAATGAATGCTGTCCCATGATACCTGCCGTCAGTCAAGCCCAGGGCTTACGTGTCACATTGATAACAAGGCGCATATAAAGAGAGATGTTCACTGAGCCAGACTAAGGGCACCAAAGTTGCCATGCACACATGTAATGAAGTGTCCTCTGGCAGTCAGGTTGAGAAAGCAAAGGATGAGATGAAGGAAAGAAGCATGGGAGAAAGAGGGGTGCCTGAAGGACAAGGAGAACGTACAGATGTGGAGAGGATGGGGTGGGGATCTAGATCTGTGTGTTTAATGAGAACAAAACCAAAAAGCAAGAAATTTTCTGTAAGTTGCCAGGAATTTGCCTCCCTTCATGTAGTAGGTTCTTTCGAAAACACTTGATTTCCTTCCTCCCCTTGCTTTCTCTTTTCCTGTGTCTACTCTTCATTCTCTTTCTGCCAAACATCTGTTCATTTTTATTAGTTGTTTCGTCTAATGACTACATATTAAGATATGTTCCACTGATTTCACTTTAATTTTTTCTTAATTAGAACACAGTTTAAGAATTGGCATAGTCCTGAGTTGGGCCTGAATTGAAAATATTTGTTTTATTATTTTATTTCATAGCAAATGAATCTACCTTAAAATTAAGGGTCTCCTACAACTACAAATGTAGAGGATGATGGCGTCATGTTCCTATGACATTTTAAAGCAATTATTTATAAAATGACATAGATATCATTGTCATATAACTATCTACTCACCACCTAAGAGTTCCCAAGTCTAAGATATATCTCCCCTTCTCAGCACCTTTTTCCAATAAATCTTTAGCCATGAAGATCTTATTCTGTCCCTGGGATATCCTGTTTAGGTCAGTTCAAGTCTCTTATGTTCTTTATATAACGTAGTAAAAAGGATCTAGAAAAAATAATTCTATGCTTCATGTGGAACCAGAAAAGAGCCCTAATAGTCAAAACAATCTTAAGCAAAGGAAACAAATTGAGAGGCATCACATTATCAGATTTCAAACTATACTACAAGGCTATAGTAACTAAATCAGCATGATATGGACACAAAAATAGAGACACAGATGAATGGAACAGAGAACCCAGATATAAAACCATCCACATACAGCCAACTGATCTTTGACAAAGCAGACAACAAAATACACTGGGGAAAAGAATCACTATTCCATAAATGGTGCTGGGAAAATTGAATAGCCACATGCAAAAGAATGAAACAGGATCTCTCTCTCTCACCACTTGCAAAAATTAATTCAAGATGGATGAAGAACTTAAATGTAAGACATGAAACTATAAGAATTGTAGAAGGAAATGTTGGAAAAATTCTTCTAGATATCAACCTAGATAAAGAATTTATGAAAATGATCCTAATGGCAATCACAGCAACAAGAAAAATAAATAAATGGGATCTGATTAAATTAAAAAGCTTTTGCATGGCCAAGGAAATAATTAACAGCAAATAGACAACCTACAGAATGGGAGAAAATAGTCACAAGCTATATATCTGATGAAGGACTAATAACCAGAATCTACGAAGAACTCAAGCAAATCAGCAAAAAAGAAAAAAAAAAGGTCAAACAACCCCATTAAAAAGTGGGCAGAAGACATAAAAGTAGCTTTTCAAAAGAAAATAGACAAATGGCCAATAAACATCTGAAAAAATGTTCAATGTCACTGATCGCCAGGGAATTGCAAATTTAAAGCACAATGAGATGGCACCTAAGCCCAGTCAGAATGTTCTTTATTAAAAAGTCCAAAATCAATACATGCTGGTGTGAATGCATAGAGAAAGGAATGCTTATACACTGTTGGTGGGACTGCGAATTAGTACAACCTCTATGAAAAACAGTTTGGAGATTCCTCAAAGAATTAAAAGTTGACCTACCATCTGATCTAGCAATCCCACTACTGGGTATTTCCAAAAGAAGTAATTTTATCAAAAAGACATCTGCACTCAAATGTTGACAGCAGCACAATTCACAATTGCAAAGATGTTGAATCAACCCAAATTCCCATCAATTCATGAGTGGATTAACAAAATGTGGTATATGTATACCATGGAATACTACTCAGCCATAAAGAACAATGGATTAATGCCTTTTGCCACAATTTGGATGAAACCGGAGACCATTATCCTAAGTGAAGTATGTAAAGAATGGAAAAGCAAATACTACGTGAACTCACTATTAAATTGGAACTAATTGATGACCACACATGTGCATAGAGGGAAGTAAAATTCAACAGAAATCAAATAGCGGGGAGGAGAAGGGCAAAAACCTACCTAACAGTTACAATGAACATCTGAGTTATCGACACTTTTATAACCATGACTCAGGCATTATAAAAGCAACTTATGTAACCAAAATTATTTGTACCCCATAATACTATGAAATTTTTTATAAAATAAAAAAATACAAAGAATACAGAAAACTTGAATTAAAAAACATCAAGTTGGTTGAATATTAGCAAAGATCAAGGCTACAAGATTTCTTATGTTTATTTCTATGCCTTCAGTCATCAACCACATTGATTTTAAAGCAAAATATCAATCCCAAATTCAATTCAAAACTATGGATATGTGTTGTCTTGGGCTTGGGACAATCTTTTTTTATGGTACTAAAAAGACTGTCTGGGAGAGTGCACAGTGTTTCAAAGAACTGATGTCTTTTTTCCAAATATGATACTGTTTGCATTCAAATACATTTAGAATGTATAAATATAACTGGCATATAATTCACACTTTGCACTAGTGGAGCTAGTTTTTTTTGTTTACTGCTTGCATTGGTTTTTACAACTCTAACTCTGAGATTCCTGTATAACAGTAGATTTCTGCAGCCTCCTCTTCCTTCTTTACACAGTGTCTGCTCCAAAGGCTGCTCTTTCCACTGCTCTGGTTGTTCAGTCATCTCTAATGGTGCTACTATAATTATAATAGCAAAGTTTCAGTTGCTTCTCTATTCATCACCATGATTATTAAATTCTCTGTAACTATTCCTTAGCAGAAAAGATAAAGATGCTGTTCTCAGACACCCAAAAGAGATATTACTGTTATGAGATCATTACTGATTTCTAAAATGATCAGATGGAATTTCCTTGATTTAGCATTTCGTGTCTTTTTAAATGAGTTAATGAATTTAAGACACTCTCCTATAACAGAGCATGTTGGGTTATAATGACCATCTGTGAGCCTTAGGCTTTGTAACACCTACAAATGCCTAACAACAACAATGCAGGCAGAAGCGCACATTGCTCTGATCACAAGAGTGCTGAATTATTGCAAATTATTGTAATTATAGTACAAGCATTCATGTATTTTCATGCAATCACACCCTGACAAATAATGATTGTCAATGAAATTATCAAGTTCCTAAGTAATGAAAGTACATTTTTTTCTTTTCACAGAATTTTTTTTATTTATTTGTCTTGTGTCTGTCCCTGTGTATTTATGTGAAACATCTTTAAGATTGACAGGAACTATGAAAACCTAGGGAGAGGAGGATCAAAAAGGGACCAAAAACTTTCAAATTAAGTTCATATTAATATGTCTTTGAGAGAAAGGAAAAAAATAGAATTAATGTCTTTACTGTAATCTGACCACAGTTGACTAGATGCTTGAAACTACGTTATGAGTTATTAATGCTGAAAAAGATTTTCTACAAATGTGCCTAATAGAAAACAGTGGAAACAAATACTATACTCTTTAGTCAATATAATCAACGATAAGTTATGGTATACTTTAAAATAACTAAAACAGTCAGATTGGAATATTCCTAACACAAAGAAATGATAAATGTCTAAAGTGATGGATACCCCAATTACTTTGATTTGATTAATTCACATTGTATGCCTGTATTAAAACATCACATGTGCCCTATAATTATGTATCCACAATAATTAAAAATAACTTAAAATTTACATAAATGTCTTGGTTATGTGAATGTCTCTTAAAAAGAGATACTTATGGGAGTGTACATAAAGAAAAAAACGCACAAAATTAAGCACTAAAAAATTAAAACTCCTGTAGTTATTAATAGTTCCTGTGAATTGGTATAAGAAAATATTCTGTATTTATGACATCTCCATATATATTTAACTCTTTGAATTGTGTCAGATTTGCTAGAGAAATCTAATGCCGTCATGGACCAAATCTAGGAACTGCCCAGACTTTCACGTAGACCCAAGATTCTGGGCGAGTCTGTCGACTGTTCCTCTCAGCAATCCCCTGAAAGACAGAAAACCTTGACATTCCCTTTTCCTATGTACTCCTCGATCCCAGGCTGGCCCAGAAACAACACATTCTCAAGGAATCTGTGGCTTCACATCAAGCATTATCCTTATTTTCACTCTCAGTCTTCCTATCTAGCTGTATTGAGTTAACGTGTGAACAAAAAGAAAGCTAATAAGCCATCCATTATGGACTAAAATCAACTCCCGCTTAGGGCTTAAATACTAAGTTATGCGTATGAAAACAAACTTTGTGAGAATATCAAGAACTATGAACTATAAAGTCTTGTCACAAAACAATTGACATATCCTTTTTCATTTAATATAAAGATAAGCTTTATATTAAGAGAAAATATTTTCTGGCTTCAACTATATTTATAATAATAAACTATGGTATAAAAATGACATCTTAATCTGCTAACTTACCATTTTAATCTCTCTGGAGCATATTAGGTTGGCATTTGTATTCTACGTGATGTTATCCCTTTCCCTGACAGTGAAACGACCATAATTGCCTTTGTACAAATTCCATGGTGACTGTGCTCACAGACATTTGCTTCTTTAGTAGGAAAGTGGCCACATTCACACATCTCTGATGAAACAAAGGGATTGTCTGACCTATTGGTAACTAAATAGTCTCACGACAGAAAGTACTGACAGTTTGACACCATGTACAAGAGTAAGATTCCATTTACATAGCAGGACTCACAGGAAATTAGGACACAGGAGAACATGGTTTAGCAAAATTCTCATTTTGACAATAGCCATCATTTGCCCTTTGCATTTCATAGTCTTTATAATGATAACAACCATATCTTTGCTTCAAGTTAACCATTAGACAGACAGGAAGACAGAAGAAGAGAAACAACAACCCAACAAACTCTTTCCTACTGGGTAATTTGAAGCTATTACCTTATGTTGCAGGCTGGAAATGCAAACAGCATCTTATTAAATCACATCATAACTGACCCATGTAGAACAGTTTATTTTTCATTAGTAAGATGAGAAGGCATGAGACCAAATAAATCAAAAGGAACAAGGTAATAATTTTCCCTCCCAAGATATCACCTTAAACGTGCAAGTAATGAAGGAAACACAATTTGAAGGAAGAATTTTTTATTAGTGAATTCATTTTTATATTTAGAAAGAAAAACTTGTTCTTCCCTCTGGAAAATAGTGAGCCTATTATTTTATGCAAAAAGTAAATTTTTAAAAGAATACAAAGTTAGATTTATGAAGCCAGTCCAGGGAATGCTAGTAACATACTCAAAATAATAAGAGTGTGAGAAAAATTTAAACTTTTAAAAATAACTTCTGATATAAACCCCAATGCTTACAGGAATTAACATTTAGATAGCAACATTATCCCCAGTATCTTTTAGATTCATAATGGAATAGATTTCATTGGAATATAATGACCATCACTATAATAAATTCTTTAGGACACACATTACCGAAAATTGACAATAACCGTCTTCACAGGCAATGAGTTTACCAGAGTTCAAATATCTCTTCCTTAAGTTTGGATATATCACCTAGTTGGTGGTTGTTGGTGATGCATTGATTTTTGTGATACTATAAAGCAAGTAGATATGAACCAATTACTTGGCCCTCCAATAAATTTTTTTCTGAATTTCATTCTAAAAAATCAGGACTTAAGGAGAAGGTTTTTTTTCCCTCTATATTTAGGGAAAATGGTCAAGTCCGAAAGCTGTATGATAAACAGCAACTAACTCTGCCTCTTTTACAACTTCTATTACTTCTACTTTAAGAAATAATAGTCTTATTTAAGACTAGGCCTAATAGGAATTTTTTTCTCTCCCAGAGAAGAGGAGAATGTATAGTAGTGAAAACTTGAGCAGCCATATGGGAATGTGATTTGGCAAATAGGAAGATGATGACAGTGTGCCAGATGGCATCAGACCCAAACAGTTTTTCCCAGTTATGACCAAAGTGTTGATGCCCTTACAGACTATATGACACCTTTTGAAGAAACTTGGAAGTGCCTCCTGGTCCCTTACTTAGAATTAATAAATTATTATATAGAAGGGCGTTTCAATTCTTTTTAGTGGTGGTTGTTGTGTTGTTACGTCTTTAAAGAGAATGTAGACAAAAATTGGTACTATTAGATGACGTTAAAGAGAAGAATTTTACTTTGAGCTGATGGTTTAAGCAACCGTTTTGACAAGCTACAGGCACAGGGTAAAATATTCTTTAGAAATGAGAATGGGTAATTTGGGAGGCTTGTTTACTACAGACAAAAATCTGATCACTTTCTTGGTTAAGATTCTTTATCAATGTTCTCATTTCATTAGGATAAAGTTGAAAATTCCTCACCTAGGTAAGTATAAAGAACATTCTTTGCCTTAGCTACTAATTCACAGCATTCTTTAACAATCTTCCCCTTACACTTCTGTATCCAGCCTTTTCATTGCAAAACATACACACACACACACACACACACACACACACGGGTTACAGCCACCTAAACTAACCTTCTATAGTCCCCACACTGTGACATGATTTTTGTTTTGTCTCTGGCCTCTTTCTCATGCTAAGGACAACATTTATCCAAATATTTTCTCCATCAATCCCTAATCTATCTAGCCTCATTTCAGCTTACACCTATTTCAGAGAACCTTCTCTCAACTATTTTCCCCACAACTTAATCTGGGTTTAGCTCCCTTTACAGAGCTCCAATAGCTTCTTGAATTTAACTTAATTGTTGAGTTAAGCATATGTTACTGTTTGGGAAAACTCATTGTGTTTTTCCTCTGCTCTCATACCAACACAACAATTAACACAGAAGACTTCTTTGACCCCAAAATATGTGACGATCACTGCCCACTAGCAAGCAATCAGTTCTGCAGTGGCCACCAGCTGGTGCCCTCCAATTTGATTCTGACACTACCTTCCTAGAGATCGTGTCAGCTCCCACAGGTTGAGGGCTCAGACCAACCAGACAGCCACTGCTTCCCAGAAATTCTGACTGACCACTTTCAAATTGGGGTCCCTATAACCCTCTCTTTGGGTTCAATTTGTTAGAGCGGCTCACAGAACTCAGAGGAATACTTATGATTACTGGTTTTTAAATAAAAGGTATTGAAAAGAACACAGATGAAGAGATGCATCCAGCAAGGAATGGGGGAAAGGTTGTGGAGGAGCTTCCATGACCTCCCCAGGTGCCACCCTCCAGGAGCTTCCAAGTGTTCAGCTATCTGGAAGCTCCTGAACCCTCCTCTTGGGCCTTTTTGTAGAGACTTCATTGGATGGGCATGATTGAAGCACGGACAACCATGTTGAAATGTGATAGGATAAAAGGGATATTACCTAAACCTAGCAATGCCTGTCCAGATTCTTCTTGACCTCTCTGTGTAGCATTCCTTCCTCCAGGGTATGGGGCAGGGCCCTCCCTGGAATGAGGGTCTTATGACCTGCAATCATAATAGGGTTCTGCTTGGATATGTAAAAGGAGGGCAGGAGAAATTCAGAGAGGGAGACTCTGTTTACTGTAACAAGGGTCCTGGGAGTTATGAACCAGGAACTGTGGATGCAGCCAATATATATTAATCCGTATCATAGTTACTATAAATGCCCATCAACTAATTTAAATTTGATCCCAACTCTAAAAAATGAGATTGTGTCATAGAAGATTTTTATCTTTATAGCTTTTGTGTCTAGCATGGAATATGGCATGTGCTCAATGAATATTTATATGGTTGTGGAATGAACTGAACTACAATTTCAGTGGAAGTGTTGAATATTCATAGATAAAATGAAATCTGAGATGGGATTGGACAACATAGAACAGTAGTATAGAACTCACTCAGAAGCTCTGAAGAAATTAATGAAAAAGTGGGTCGAATTGTTTATTTGTCAACATGTGATATCTAAGAATTAAGAAAATTTATACCATTAACATCAATTGGCAAATGTGATTTCACAGGTGATGTTGATAATGCATCGTATGCTGGCATACAATGTCGTGTTATATGTGGGCATATTCATGTATCTGGACTATATTTTTAAAAAAATTTTCAATTTTTCTTTAAAAATACAAATATTTTTGTGCTCATGCAGAGAAAAAAAATATTCTGGGAGTTCTGTATTCAATAGAGCCACTTTTTAGCATTTTCACGTTTGTTTTACCAGAAAAGTTTCCCTGTTTATTGTATATTGTCTTTTACTTTTTAAAAAGAAACATGTAAAAGTATATGCTGAGTATTCAAATAGAGGTTTTCTTAGCTATACAGTCATGTATCACTTAACAACAGGAATACATTCTAAGAAATGTGTCATTAGGCAATTTTGTTACTGTGTGAATATCATAGAGTGCACTTACACAAACCTAGATGGTATAGCCTATTCCTAATAAGCTACAAACCTGTACAGCATTTTACTATACTGCATACTGTAGGCAATGGTAACACAATAGTAGTTGTGTATCTAAATACAGAAAATGTACAGTAAAAATGTGGTATTATAATCTCATGGGACTACTGCCCAATCAATATGCAGTCCATCACTGACTGAAACATTGTTATGTGGTGCATGAATGTATGAGGGCTGTCCAGAAAGTATCCAGCCATTGATAATACGTAATTTTCATATTACATGGCTGGACACTTTCTGGCCAGTGTTTGCATATCATAAACATTTCCATGTCAATACATCTGCATAAATTAAAAATATATTTAAAACTAAAAATCTGAAGATTAAACCACCTGAAAGAAGCATTTGCTTGATACAAAAGGTAAAGGACAAGATGGGATATCCCTGTGGGATATTATAACCACGCCTGTCAAACTGTATGCGCATGATTTCCTAAAATACATTAAAAAACAGGCACTGAGGCAAGATGTATTAGTAAAATCTATTTTCCTAACGCATGTCACCTAGAATGTTGCTATTTGAACTTGTTGAGGGCATGGACATCACGACGGGAGAAAATATTCACATGTTACACATTCTGTAAAGGGCTGGTAACTAGAATCTATATAGAACTCAAGAAATTAGCAAGAAAAAAATCAAACCACCCTATCAAAAAGTGGGCAAAAGACATGAACAGAAACTTTTCAAAAGAAGATTAGACTAATGGCCCAACATATGAAAAAATGCTCAATATCTCTGATCATCAGGGAAATGAAAATCAAAACCACAATGAGATATCACTTTTCTCCAGTGAGAATGGCCTTTATCAAAAAGTCTCAAAACAATAAATTCTGGTATGGATGTGGAGAGATAGGAACACTCATACACTGTTGGTGGGACTGCAAACTAGCGCAACCTCTGTGGAAAGTAACATGGAGATAACTCAAAGAGCTAAAAGTAGAACTACCATTTGATCCAGCAATCCCATTACTGGACATCTATCCAAAAAACAAAAGATATTCTATAAAAAAAGACATCTACACTCAAATGTTTATAGCAGCACAATTCACAATTGCAAAGATGTGAAAACAACCCAAGTGCCCATCAATCCATGAGTGGATTAATAAAATGTGGTATATGTATACCATGGAGTTCTACTCAGCCACAAAAACAATGGTGATCTGGCACATCTTGTATTATCCTCAATACAGTTGGAGCCCATTCTACTAAGTGAAGTATCACAAGAATGGAAAAACAAGCACCATAAGTACTCACCATCAAATTGGTATTAACTGATCAACACTTAAGTGCACATACAGTAATAACATTCATCAGGTGTTGGACAAATGGGAGGGGGGAGGAGGGGATGGGTATATACACACCTAATGGGTGTGGTACACATCGTCTAGGAGATGAACTCACTTGAAGCTCTGACTCGGGTGGGGCAAAGACAATATATGTAACCTAAACATTTTATACCCAAGTAATATGCTGAAATAAAAAAATAAAAAATAAATAAAAATAAAAATTCAGCTTTCTATCTCCACTCCAGATTTCCTAAATCAGACCCTCTGAGGAAGGAACAATGTTGACTTCATGCGCATGCTTAGAAGAGCCCCAGGCTCGGTTTAATGCTCTGCTATTTTAGTCTTTACATTCTTAATGATTTGAACATGGGGCTTCAAACGTTCATTTTCCACTGTGCACAGCTAATTACATAGC
>CAUYSK010075695.1:0-11785 GCA_963575035.1 Avahi laniger
TTTAATGGCGGTAGGGCAGAGGCTTAAATAGGGCAGAAGGAGGAAGTAGTTAGGCGGTACCTTCCAAGGCGGGAGTTACCATGGAAATTTACACGTGCGGGCCGCCCAGGGGTTATGTCACACTGGGTGAATGGAAACTTACAAGCTCTTTTCGCGGGCTTTTGTAAATGTGCAGGCTTGGTTGGCCACTTTAGGTAATCAGGCAGATCCACATGGCTCGCGGCCATCTTGAACAAGTGGCTGCCGGGCCTCATGGCTCCCGACAGGCCACTTTAGCCATCTGCTTCATAACTGCTCCTGCTGATGCATTCTTGGGGGGGGGGTGCCTATGGTCTGTGGCTGGAGGGCGTTGGCAGTGCAGTGGGATTACACTGGCTCTGGTTTTCCCTCCCGACTCAGTTTAACTGTATCACCTGGTTCCCAAAGTGCAGAGTCTCCCAGTGCGTTGTGAACCTAGAACCTGTAGGCTCTGGCCCTGCTCCTTCTGTTCCAAGATGTCAAAAGCACTCATTTGGGCCCGTTCCCTCTCCTACTCCTTTTCCCTCAGACTCTAGAGTTCCCTTTCACTCTTCAAAGACAGCTATGACATCCTCAGGGGGAAACAAAAGCTTTCGTTCTTATCAATACATGCAAATGGATGCTTTGACCCAGGAACACTGTGTCCACCACTCGGGCGCCCACCAGAAGAGAGCATGGTAAGTCCTCACTCAATGTCACCAACAGGTTCTTGAAAACTGCAGCTTGAAGCAAAATGACCTATAAGGAAACCAATTTTTCCCCCATCAATGTTATAACAAAATGAAATTGAAAGAAAATGAAATTATTTGAAGGTCTGCTGTGTGTTTGCTTTTGCTTAAAGTTACAATATCCAAGAACCTATGGGACACGTTTAGTGAGGCCTTACTTACTATATTGCTTTAGGACAGGACCCTGAGGTAGGAGCAAGAGCACCTGGGTTTGAATCTGGTTTTGTCACTTGCTAGTTTTGTGACCCTGGGCAAACTGATGTTCTTATCTGTGAAAGGGCAGAGAATAAAACCCTACCTCTTGGGCTCCTTGTGAGGCTGAAACAACATAATGCAGATAAAGTGCTTGGAACAGTGCCTGCCAAACAGTAAATGCCAGCGAGTTTTATCAGTACATGAAAGTAAAACGCCTCAGACAGTGGCTCCATCACAAGGACTCAACATGGATCCCAAATGACTGAAAAATAACTATAATAAAAAAACTATGAGAATCAGAGTTTGGTGGTAGAAGGCTGGTGGGGAGGTCCTATGTGATGCAAATCGCTGTCATGACCAGGCCTTGTCAGGATTAAAGAATGTCTCAAGTCTTAGCAACTTACAAAGGCAAGGAAAATAGTCAAAGAAAGTTCAGTCGAAAATAAGAAAGCCTGCCTCAGGGAAAATTGTAAAAATATTTTTGGTTGGGGGGACAATTGGAAGATTTTCCCTTGATTTACTCCCAGTTCAAAACCACTTGGAAAAAGAAAAAAAGAAAAAAAGGAAAAACGAAACAAAAAGTCCTGGGGACCTTTTGGGGCAGTCAGCTATATTGTAATAAGTCAGTGACCAAATCTTTATCTTTAATGAAATTCATTTACTCATGTCCCAGGGAAGCTAGCAGCCTTTTGCTTAGTAATTTAATTGCTGGCTCTCTTCACTGTCTAAAGCCAGCTCTACAGGTATAGACATAGGATTTATACCATGCCTCAAATGATGTTCAAGCGAGAGGTAACGCCACATCTGAACGGGCTGGGCCCTAACCCCTGTGGGGTCATCCCCTGGGCTTCCCGCATATAGAAACCGACCTGCTGGAGACTGCTCCAACTGGGTCCCCTCAGTAACCAGACTGCCTGAAGCTGTTTTCAAACTGTAAAACCCATAAAGTGAAATTTATTGCACTTTGCTGTATTTTACTAGAGTTAGAGGGTTCAGATAAAATTTACTGGGTAGATGTAAAACTCCGTCGACAGGAAAATGAACTGTTTTCTCAGGCACTCATATCTGGCCATTTTGATCACTATCTTGCATTCAGATCTTGCTAGAATGCTTTCCCTCTGTTTCACTATAATTGAGGGCAGGTAAATATAATAACTCCCGCTTTCCAGCCATGTTGCCGAGGCTGACAGGGCTAACCTGACATGTCATGGAAAGGCCTCAACCAATTCTGCTGCTGCTAGCATTCACCGTCTGAGACCGAACAGTCTGCCATTCTTTCTGTTCTGAAGAGTAGAGTTGCAAATGGTGATAAGAAGCCAGATAGGCTGAGCAGGGTCTTCCTCAGAAAATCAAGATGGGAAGGGGGTGGGTAGGAGGCAGGGTAATGGGGTCGAAGGCCATTTAATTGGATAGGACTTTTAAATTCTGCTGCACTGTTGCCCTTATGACCAGAATTCACCATGTCTTAAGAATTGTGGGAAGCTGATAAAGACCAATGTCTCCCAAGATCTCCCTCATCCTCCTCAAAATCTAATAGAAAGAGGGGACAATAATGAGATGGGTTGGGGTGGTGGTGACAGAGAGAGAGAGAGAG
Source organism: Avahi laniger (assembly GCA_963575035.1). Classification (NCBI taxonomy): domain Eukaryota; kingdom Metazoa; phylum Chordata; class Mammalia; order Primates; family Indriidae; genus Avahi; species Avahi laniger. The sequence continues at coordinate 2,536 of CAUYSK010075695.1, forward strand.
GAAGGAAGGAAGGAAGGAAAGAAGGAAGGAAAAAGGAAGGAAGGAAGGAAGGAAGGAAGGAAGGAAGGAAGGAAGGAAGGAAGGAAAGAAAAATACTTTTCTAGTAAAAAGTCTGATTGAATTTCTTTTGTGTTCTACATTTCCTCAATACATCTGCTGAACAATAAACATTCTTCACTTGAAATGCACGTATAAGTGTGTTTCCAATGCAGTAAGGCGGTGTTTCCCAAAGTGTAGAATGCTCGTGAGTGCTATGCAGAATATTTTAGCTGAGCCATGTATGAATTTATTTTAGCTCTCATGATTTATTTTAACATAGATCAGAAAAATACTGGTTTTCTACTTATAGCTGTGACCCAAAAAAACTATTTTAAAAAATAAACATATTTAGTAGAAGAAGAAGTTAATTTAAAGAAAAAATAATGATACATGACATCATAGCGATATGTATTAAGTGGCGCTAGAATGACTGAATTTTGGAAAATGGTACATCAAAGAAACTGTAGACATCTGGGAGAAATGAAATTGTATTATCTTTGTTTTGTCTTTCATTTTTTTTTTATCCCTCTCCCTCAATCACCCCACTTTGTGGGGTAGAGACAATGTTATGTGTTCTGTGTGCTGTTTTGTTTCTCTCTTGAGCACACGGTAAGATAACAAGTCCTTTCCCTCTCTCTCCACGGTGGGGCTGTGTGAAGCATTCTGGTCACTGAAATGTAGGCAGAGGACAAGTTCGCCATTTTCAGGCCCTGCACCTAAAACATGGTATTCCACGTGTTCTCTTTCTCTCTGCTCATCTGATGGCTGATTGCAGAGGACTCAGTTGAACTCATTGCTGGAAAGGAGTTTATAGCCTTTTGGGTAAATTCAATACACCTAACAATACTGCAAGGCAGATTGGAATATATGCTGAAAGGAAATAATGCAGTGATGTCAAGGGATTATGCAGGAAAAATGAAAATATAGTAAAAACAAAGACCACAGCAGCATTTATGGAGTGTGTGCTACGTGCCAGGCGTCGTGCTAAGCCCTTGATTTGCATTATCCCCTTTAATCCTCACTGCAACCCAACCAAGGAAGAAAGTAAAATTTAAGAGGTAGAATGACTGTCTGGAGTCCCTTAGCTCTTGTCAGAGCCAGAATTTAAATACAGGGAACTTGAAATGGAGATCAACTTGATCAGCATATGCAGTCTGATTTGATTCAGAGACGAGAAATCAGAGACAGAAAAAGTGGGCAGGGTAGAGAGAAGTTGAAGATGACAGCTCAGTTTCTAGCCAACATGCCGGGGAAAAAAGGAACATTAATATCAACCATGATACAGAACACCTATTTCTTGGTGAAAACAAATATTTCCATTTATATCATGTTGAGTTTAGGATACTGACGGGTCTCTGGTTGAAAATGGTGCTTTATAAATTCCATTCTGTATGTCAGAAAGGAGGTTAAGCCCCAAAATAAGCCTGAGTCATGAGCACTGAGGAGGTAAATGTAACCAAAAACAGGTCAAAATCATTTAGGGACAAAGTAGACTAAGATGATAAGAACATGATGACAATGCTTGAGGCTAATTTTTCTTTAAAGAGGTAGAAGAACAAAGAGAAGCCATTGACAGAGATACAAAGAAACTATCAAAGACCTAGAAGGGTGACTATATTCAATTTAATTCAATCCAATAGCTATTCTTTTAGTGCCTGTTAAGTCTAAGGCACTAGGTCAGGTTCAATGGATGATTCTATACATAAGATTCCTAAATACTTTCCCTCTATCCAGGAAGAACATCTTTGCTCCCGTAGGTGGGATAATAAAGGACTAGAAAGAGAAAAGTAGGCACAGCCACTTTCAAAGATGTTTCTACCTCTACTGCCCTTTGAGACTGGATATACACAGGAGACCACTTTGATCAAATGGATTCAATGAATTTAAACAAGCAACTAGGCAAATAAGTAAACAACTTTTCCCACTGAATTGCCATAGTTATTTTTCTTTTTCCTTTTTTTTTTTCCTGGCAGGTCAATTGTTCTGGCAGAAATATCTTTAATCTTATCCTTTTCACTGTTCCCAATCCCAGGTTAGACTTGCTTTATCATATTGAAACTAAATAGAGGAGCAATTGTTTTTGTGGCTCTGAAGGATCATAGAATTATATTACAGTTAGAAGGGACCACATTGGTCCTCATGCACAAGATTGCTTATTTTTACAGATGAGGAAAAGCTCAAGTGATTGGCTCAGATTGTCCGTGTCTGAGGCAGACCTGGAATACCAGATCCCTGCTTTCAAATTCAACCCTTTCTCTACCATATCACATTTCCCTTCCAATGATTTGCCTATAGCTGCACAGCTAGTTGCCCAGTTTCCTGCAAGTAATATTTCTAAATATTTTCCTTCTACAAATTCTGCTTATTAAAATATAGAATAGCTGGCCAATTTCTGGTCAATGTTAAGTCCCTTAATTTAAACCCAAATCATGAAAAAAAAAATTGGACATATGCCAACTCCCAGAGAAGTCAGGATCATAGAAATGCCACAGTATCTTGCCTTTGAACATGAGAAAATCTTTCTGGATTCATAGATTGGAGATTTGTGAGTAGGAGGATGGATAGAAGAGAGAACATCATAGAAGATCAATACTGTGTTCTTTTCATAAGCTCTAAACCAGTGAAGTTGTATCTTTTTTTCATATTTACCCTCAGTAATTACTTTAGCAATAGACACGATTTGTATTGATGCAGTAACAACTCATGAACATATATTATTAGAAGATGAAAGCTACATTCAATCGAGCACTGTTGAATTAAAAGGAAAATGGTTAAAGAAATTCACTCCTGGGCTAAGAGATTATATGTCAAGCTATAGCCTAAAGTGAATTTTTATAGCTGAGTTATAAACCCTTGGAAATACTGAGACACTTAACTGCATTGGCATCTTTACGATTAGATCAAGGGAAGCACCGCCTTTAGAAACTAGCAGGTCTGTTCCAGTGACAGTTGCGGTTTGGGGCACATCCCAGGAAATGTGAAAGAAAAGCTGTGCTGGAAGAGAAACTGCATGCATTTTGGACTATCCAATGAATAAAAGAGAAGAATGGACTTAGGAATAGGACAAAGAAAAGAGATGGGGCTGGGAGGTTGGGGATAAGGAAACCAAGGGGAAAAGGAAAGCAGAATGGAAAATGTGAAAAAGAGAGAAATTGGGGCCATGTGAATATCAAAATAACAATTACAGATTAGAATCTATTAAATACTATTGAATAAAATAAGAATCCATGAATCAATACTGAAACAAATTAATTAATACATAAGCAGAGGAGAAGCAAATGCTGACAGAATGCCAACGAACCAATTTAGAATGAATGATGGAGTTGGAAAATCAGCACTTGGCAACCATGGTGGTAATAATCATTGATTCAGGTAAGAAACAATGTACTGGCTAAAAATAGGGAGTAAAAGTTTGATGAGAAATAGGATACTTACATATCCTCAGAGTAGCTCCCTGTAAAGACACTTGTACATTACAAAGGGAAAAATGGTAGCTTTACAGTGGAGAATCTGGTGGACACAACCTTGAGAAAGAGATCAAAGTTGACTTACCAGTAATAGGACAAATAGACATTATGTGACTTCTGCTGTGATACACTGAAGATGCAAAATCACTTTGGAGTTATTAGTGCCCCAAATGCATTACTTGAATTTGATCATAAGGAAATATCGGACAAGCCCAAACTGAAGGGTGTTCTGTAATACAATTGGCTGGTACTCTTCAAAAGTGTCAAGGTCATTAGAGACAAGGAAAAATGGAGGAAATATTCCAGATGAACGGAGTCTACAGAACAAGGACAACTAAATGCAATATGTGACCCTGGATTAGATCCTGGATGAGAAGAATAAAATTTGCTACATAATTGAACTTGGTAAATTTGAATGCGGTCTGTAGATTAGACAACAGTGTTGTATCAATGCTCATTTCCTGATTATGGGAAGTTTACTGTGGTTATGAAAGAGAATATCCTTCTTTTTATGACAAAGTATTTCGAGGTTAAAGGGTATCATGTCTACAACTTATTTTCAAACAGCTCAGAAAATAAATTTATGTTCGTGGAGAAAGAATCTGAGAGAGAGAAAGAGCGAGCACACACTTGGTAGAGACAGAATAGAAAGTGTGATAAAGTCTCAGTGTAGCATTTGGGGGATGTCAGTGAAGGGTATATGAGAATTGTTTGTACTAGTCTTTCAATTCTTCCATATATTTAAAATTATTTTCAAAAACAAAAGTTTTAAAGAAAAAGGAGAGAGAAAACCATAAATGATGATTATAGAGGGAGTAAAGTAGAGGCACGCATTCAATTTAAATAAAGAGACAGTAGAAAATACAAAAATGACAAAGGAAAGAATAATGAAGAAAATAAATGTCAGCTCTAATAAAGAACTCTGGTTTTGTGTTCTTACAAAGTCTATTTCAAGGCCCACAAATGTGGGGGCTCATAGATCCTGATGAGTTTAAGAACTCTCTGGGCTGGCCTGCAAATCACAACAGGCAGGCAGGTGAATTTTGTCTTGGGAGGTTTCACGACTTCCTTTAGATCTGAAAAGGTGGCCGACCCCTCATCCTGCCACAGAGTTTAAGAAACACATGCCTAGTTAGATGATACCATAGTTACTTGTTGCTGAATCTACCAGCACCTTTCTTTTTCAAACTCTCCCAGGAAGAGGAGAAAGGCTCCATCCTTTCTATAACAGCTTTCCTCAAACTTTGTGGAGACAACATGTCTAGAGACATTTGGAAGTGTTTGTACCTTTAGAATTTGTTGATTGGTCTGGTCCATGCCAAAGGCAGGAAAACCAGAAGTGATATCATGCTCAAAAGGAAAAACAACTTTCCTTTGGTTGGCAGGAAGTTGCATTGCCGTAGGCCTGCTCCTGTCAACAAGGTGGCCCCAGAGAGGCTTTGGGGAAGAAGTGTCCAGGGAATGTGGGGTTCTCTATCTTTCAGCAGTTGCTGTGGCATTGTGGGCCACAGTACTATAGTAACTGCCAAGGTTAAAAAGAGAATCATTCTTAAATAATAACCTCTGGCTCCCAGAAGTCACTGAGACCTAAAGAGAGGTGATACTTTCCCCAAACCTGACCAGGGCACTGTCTCTGCCATGCTCAGGAGCGGACAGCAAACGTGTCCTAAAACCTCAGGACAAGGCACAGGTTATCAATCTTCATTCAAATGCCTTCTCTCTCCCTACTCTTCTTCACTTTTTGCAAGATCCTTCTTAAGCAAACGTGAAATATGTTGTCTCATGTAAGTATTATAGAAAATTCCATAGGTAGGCAGCCAACAGGCTTGGCTAGACAGAGTGAGATAGTTTGGATTATTTGTCCCCTTCAAATGTCATGTTGAAATTTGTTCTCCAGTGTTGGAGATGGGGCTGAGCAGGAGGTGTTTGGGTCATTCCCTCATGAACAACTCTGTGTCATTCACTCAGCAATGGATGGGTCCTCTCTCTATTGGAGAACTGATTGTTATAATAAAAAGAGGCTGGCACCTCCCTCCCCTCTCTTGCTTTCTATCTCACCCTGTGATGGCTGCTCCCCTTCAAGGTCCGCCATGATTGGAAGCTTCCTGAGGCCCTCGTCTGAAGCAGGTGCTGGTGCCATGCTTATACAGCCTGCAGAACCAGGAGCCAGATGGCATCTTTTCTTTATCAATTGTCCAGCCTCTGGTATTCCTTTATAGCAACACAGACTAACAGTCTCCAAACAAGTAATCGACACGCTTTCTCTCACTCTCTCCCATTGCTTTCCTTTCTCTTTCTGTCTTTCTCAGGCATGCAGTCTCTATATGGTGGTTCTGGGCAGTTTTGAGTTTATATGGTTCTTAATTAATGTGACCACATATCACAGTTTGTCCAGGACAGGCTCAGTTTATATCTGTCAAGCCAGCATGCTTATGAATAGCCTCGCTTTTCACTTTCAAAAGTGTCCTATTTTATAGGATAAAGCATTTGTTCACTCTATTCTTAATTCTCAGGATCTCAGAAGGAGAGATTAAGGTGAGCTCCATGTTAATGTGGCAAAAAGTCTCTGGCCCTGCTAGAGTCATACAATCACCTCTGAACCAATTACTATCTCCTAGGGGATGCAGTTTTCTGATTGGTCAGCTGGAGTCATGGATCATCTCCAGTGTTGACAAGTCATGTCTGTGTAATTGACAGCTCCATCAGAAGCAGAGGATTTGTTCTGGAAAGGCCAAAATAAAATTAATATATGATCATTATGCAATACATGCTTGAGATTCTACTCATATTTCGTATAACTAGTTGGCTGAATTTTATTGCCTCTAATTGTTGTTTTTCACTTGATCATAGCCAAAAAGGCCGAGAAGCAATCTCATTGTTATTCTTTACCCCAATTGAGCTGCAAAGTCTGAGAGATCGAAGCTTAGATATGGATACAGATTTGTGAGCTATAGCTAGAACTATAGATATATATAGGTTGTCATCACATGTAGAAGACATTGATGCCCAGAGGAAATGTTCTCCAAATGTCTTTAAAATGAATTAAACTTTAAAAATAAAAAATGAAACCAGCGTACAGGTTGCAAAATTATTTTCATATATATTGTCTAGTTTATTTCTCACAGTAATTTCATGAGACAAATATTCCTTTCATCCCTTTATTGCATTTGTAGAAACTGAAGCATAAGATCATATCTTTTTTACCAAAATACTGTAACTCAAATTTCCCTTTTATGATTTTAAATTCCATGGTTTTTCTCCTAAATCTAAGAAACTGAGTACTGTTTTATATTTTCCATCTATTTGCCTTTTGTCCCTTGCTATAATACATGATCATTGTAAAAAAATAAGGAGGGAGTGGAGAAAGATGAGGACATAGGAAACCATAAAGAAAATTAAAAGATTCATATTCCCGTTACTCAGAGATAATTAATATTAAGACTGTATTGCATTTTATTCTAGCCTTTTCTTTATGGGTATGACACATGTTATAGACTGAATTGTGTCATGCCCAAATTCATATGTTGAAGTCCCAAAATCCCAGTGTGACTTGACTTGGACATAGGGCTTAGGGAGGTAATTAAGACTAAAGGAGGTCATAATCCAATAGGACTGATGCCCTTATACGAAGAGGAGGAGACGCTGGGAGGGTGTGGTGTACACAGAGGAAAGGCCATGTGAGGACACAGAGAGAAGGCAGCTATCTGCAAGCCAGGAAGAAAGGCCTCATCAAAAACCAGTGCTACTGGAATCTTGATCTTGCATTTGCAACCTCCAGAACTATAAGAAAGTAAAGTTCCATTGTTTAAGCCACCGGTCTGTGACATTCTATTATGTTAGCCCAAGTGGACTAATACAGAGCATATATTTTAAACAAAATTAAGATTATACTATATATAACATTTTGCATCCTTACTTTTTCACTCATTGAAATTTTTCCAGTAAGTTAAATATTTTTTGAAATTTGAGTTTTGAAATGGATGCATAATATTTCATCACATAGATATGCCGTTATGATATTGTAAAATATATATTTGGTCTTCATTCCTGTTTCCTGACATTCAGCTCCTAAAACCCTCTAAATCTCTGGGAATGATAGCAGTGTCTTTTATATGCCAATAAATGACTGGTAGCTGGGGCCTCTAGATAGCTTCAGGATGGGACTGGTTACTAGAAAGACCAAGACGGGATTAAAGGGTTGGGACTGTCAGCCTCACTCCCAACCTCCAACCTCCGAAGAGAGGGAGAAGGTTAAGTTTATCACTAGAGGCCGATGATGTAATCAATCATGCCTACTAATGAAGTCTCCATAAAAACCCAAAAGGACTAGGAACAGGGAGCTGCCTGGAGGGTAGTGTTCTAGATCGGGCATGGAAGCTTCACGCCCCTTCCCACATGCCTTGCCCTAGGCGTCTCTTCCGTCTGGCTGTTATATCCTTTATTACAAATGGTTAAACATAAAATATTTCCCTGAGTTCTGTGAGGCACTCTAGCAAATTAATCAGAGGGCTTCATGGGAACCCCCAATTTATAGCCAGTCAGTGAGAAATATAGGTGACATGCAACTAGCATCTGAAGTAGGGGACAGCCTGGTGGGACTGAGCCCTCAACGTGCAGGATCTGATTCTAACTCCAGGTAGACAGTGTTGGAATTGAATTGGAGTCACCCAGCTGGTATTTGCTGGAGAATTGCTTGGTATGTGGGGAAATCACACACATACACAGACAGAGGCACACACACACATCTAGTATCAGAATTGCTTGTTTGGTGTGAGAGTGGGTAGGAAAAACACTTTGGTTTTTCCTATCTTGAAGTAGCCCTGAATTATTTAACCATTCCTCTATTGGACATTGGAGGATCATCCAACTTTCTATTATAAAAAATATTACAATAAATGTATAATAAAAATTATTATAAATTAATATTGGCCTATATTTTTAAATATTTTATTTGTAGTACATTTTTATAGATAAGAAAAATTTAAAATTTTGAAATAATATGCCAAATTTCTTTTTTTTTTTTTATTTCAGGGTATTATGAGCTTACACACATTATGGTTACACTTTATGTCTTTGCCTCACCCAAGCGAGGGTTAAAGCCATGCCCTTCCTCCCTACAAAGCTCCCTGTGTCCTTTAGTTGCAGATTTACCCCCCCTCCCTGAATCCCCCTAATCCCTGGACAGTATAGATGCCATGTGATCACCCTAGTGTTGATCAGTTAGTACCAATTTGATAATGAGTACAAGTGGAGCCCATTCTTCTGCTCTTGTGGTGCCTCACTTTGGTTAATGGGTTTAAGTTTAATCCAGGAAAGTATAAGAGGTTCTAGATCACTGTCATTTCTTATGATTGAGTAATATTCCATTGTAAACATATACCAAATTTTAATAATCCACTCATGGATTGACGGGCACTTGGGTTGTATCCACATCCTTGCAATAGTGAATTGTGCTGCCAAAAACATTCGGGTGCAGATGTTTTTATCATAGAATGTTTTGTGCTCTTTTGGGTAGATGCCTAATAGAGCTGTTGCTGGATCAAATAGTATTTCTATTTTTAGCTCTCTGAAGTATCTCTAAATTCTTTTCCACAGAGGTTACACTAATTTGCAGTCCCACCAGCAGTGTAAGAGTGTTCCTGTCTCTCCGCATCCTCACCAGCATTTGATGTTTTGGGATTTTTTGATAGAAGCCAATCTCACTGGGGTTAGGTGATATCTCATTGTGGTTTTGATTTGCATTT